>JABSNV010000764.1:0-104176 GCA_024085815.1 Flaveria linearis | reverse complement strand
AATAGTTAGTTAAACAGATTGTGGAATGAAAAGGAGTTGCATACAACTTAATTGAGTTTCAATCGCGTTCACCGGCATCATTCATTTATTTTGCACAATTGCATCCTTTTTAGTTATTATATAACTAGTCTTTTGTTAATTTGTTTTTATCTTAATTTAAAAAAAAAAAGATATATAGAGATTAATCTCAAGCAACAAAAGCATGTCAAATAACCCTACTTATTTTCATCTATATCTCTAAGAGTAATTATTTTATTTTATCATATAATCACTTATATAAATACTCGTCCTTCCCCCGTAATAAAAACAATACTAATTACTGGGAAAGAATAGTAAGCCTTTTTTTTATATTTTGACCGTGTCTTACTTTTATCTTTATGTTTAATGTTTGGTCATTACCTTTGTGTATACACATTCTTAGAGAGAGAGGAATAAAAAGCTAAAAATAAAATGAGTCTTATTGAGTCCAAGACTAAAAAAGATTATTAGATCATCAAAGCCAAGCCCGAGCTTCACATATCAAGCTTGAGTCTGCTCATGAGTTAAACAAGCTGATGCCGCTCACGAGTTACTCAAGATCGGATGATGATGAGAAGCTCAAAATGAGACGATACTTATTGAGCCTGAGCCTAAAAAATCCATTAATCATTGAGCCGAGCCCGAGCCTGAGCCCGGCTTTCAATTATCGAGCTCGAGCATGCTCGCGCGTGCGTAAGCGAGCTTTTTTATAGGTATTTTTCTCAATTATTAATATCCTTATATAAAAAATGTAAAATTATGATAAAAACAATTAAATGATATGTGGAATGTTATATAAAAATATATATAATTATAAATGATCGTTGTTTTGGCGTGATAGCCACTTTTACATAACGTATGTATTTGGTTTGTAGTCATATCGATTACTTGCTTTGAGCTTCAAGTATTCAGTTAAAAACTTAAAATATGTGTTTGTTTTAGATTTTAGTCGAATGTATAATTTAAAACATAATTTGTGATATGTATATAGGTTTTATATGATAAAAAATTGATGGTCCGACAAATATATATAAGAAAAAAGCTTATTGATGAATTTTCCATGACAAAAGGACGAGGCCACTAGTCATAACCTTCAATCTTTTCTTTAAAAACTGATATCTAGAACTAAATTCGTCCAATTTTTTCTTCAATAGTTTCTTTGACAACATTTTTAATTTGTGATGGGTCTTTGGTTTTCATTGCAAACTGTCACAAACTTTATTGTTTAAACTCAAAGTAGGGCATTTAACACTCTTTTAACCACTAACCTATGTTGATCAAGAAAAGATTAATCTTTATTATTTTCTATCGTTACTAGTTTATCCTCCTCACCGCAACGCCAACATCCTTTCTAGCAGCTTCTCCGGCAACCCTACAAACCTTCCCGCTATGCTCATCCTCGAGCATGATATGTAACTAGATTTAGGTCAATCCGTTATGGGTGATCAGAAGGTTTAGGCCAAAAAATAGGTTGTGGTCGAAGAGACCCATCTACAACTCTAGAAGAATGCTAATGGTGGTTCCGTCTAAAAAAGCGATGGAAAAAGGTGAAACAACGACTGTTAGTAGATTCCAGCAAATACACGTAGCAACTCGTCGAGCCTGTGATGAGCTTGAAACTTGGCATCGAAATGCAAATATAATGATGGAAAAAGAGGGTTTCTGTTGAAAATAGCCCCCAACAATAGAGAGGAGAGGGGGGGTTATAGGTGAAAAAGATGTAACGTTTTTTAGCATAACTCTCACACTTATCTAATCTACTTCTAATCTAAACCACATTAAATTTACAACAATCCATCATAGGCGGAGCTTAAAGTCTTGAGTTCAAGGAAAGAATCGAACGGTGAGGAGCGAAACGACACTGATCAACAACATTTTCTACAAGAGATTACAACTAAATAATTATGAAAGTAACAAAGTAATGAGATGAGTATGGTAAGTTTAACTCATCTAAAACTATGATAAGGATTCTATTAGATTTCTATAACCTCTAATAAAACAAGGTTTTCTTTGACACTTGTCATTCTCTCAAAGCATGTTTTGCCACTTGTCCTTTTTTTAAACATTCACATATTAATTTCCTTCCAAAAGGGTGTTATAGTAATTAAAAATACTCATATGAATTCTCTCTCTTTAAAAATAAATTTTATTAATTACTATGTTCTCTCTCTTATCTATTTTTTAAATCACACTATCTTTTTTTAAATAGATTTTATGAAGGAAACTAAAAGTAACATCTTTAATTAAAAACCGAAAAACAAGTTTTATATAATATGAAATTTTTTAAAACATTAAACATTTTTTAAACAAAATATTTTAAAATCTTTTTGTTTTTAAAAAAATTATAAACAGGTGGAAATATTTTAAAATAGTCTTATTAAAACAACTAGAATAATTACAAATCATATTGTTTTACAAAACAAGATTTTTATAAAATATATTTTTATAAAAAAATCTTAAAATGAATGTTTAAAAATAAAACTATTTACATAAGAGAGTTAAAAAATAGTATAATTGTTTTATTTCTTGAACTATTACCTATATATATTTTAATTATATTTTATATTAAAATATTATACTGTACCTATTCATGTTTATTTTTTATATTAAAATTAATCTGTTATTTAATGAGTGTTTAGCCTATCTATCTATCTATAAAAAAACTAAAATATGCGTGAAACAATTGTAGATCTCATTATACTTACTTTCTAATTTCTCTATATTATTAATAATAATATTGAATATAATATTACTCATACCATTTTCAAATTAAAAAATATTATAATTTAATAAATTAAAAACTTATTATTTTATTAAAAACCACTTTTTAAAAACAAAAATTTATAAAATACAGAATAGAATAGATTTTTTAAAATCAATTTTCTTAAAACAATATATTTAAAAATCACAAATTATCTTATAAAATAAAAGTTTAAGAAAGATACATTTGTTTATTTACTTAAATTAGCTATTTATACGTGCTTATAATCGCAATTTATCTTCAAGCATATGTTATAATGCATAATTTTAATTAATAATTATTTGACATTTTTATTTGTTCAATCCGTGTATTACACGGGGACTAACCTAGTATAAAGATATACATCTCCAATATTATTGATTTTGTTTCATAATAATTCTTACTTTGTCGTATCTATAAACAAATTAACAAAAATTATACACAACAATAACTTGTTGAAAAGTTCATGGATGAATTATTTTCATGGGTTTCTGGTTCAAGCTAGTCTATAGAATATAGGCCAACATAATTTAGATGGAGATGAATAATTAACGTCGATGAGGATCTTAATTTATAGGATTGACACTGTTATATTGTAGCATCTTCCTATTATAATAAAAAGGTATATGGGTATGGCACGTGTCAACACCACAATCATTCTCATCAAAATTTTCCCGCCTCTCTCTCCTATTAAATAATTACCTTAATTACTAATAATACTATTTAATACTTTTTTAGATTTAATAAATTAATAAATATATCTATTTATTAATGTTATTTCTAAATAAATTTTTTTTATAAAATAATAAATTTATTTAAAGCATAAGACTTTTTTTAAAATACGAAATATTTAAAATTAGTATTTTTAAAAAGTTATTTTTTTAAAACCAAAAATAATTAAATTTAAGAGTTATAATAAAAAAAAATTAAAAATGATATTTTTATACGGTTTGTTTTAGAACAAAACGTTTATTTATTTTTTAAAAAAAATAAAGTTTAAAAAGTTGATATCACTATTTTATCTTACAGTCATTTCTAATACATAATTTTACTGATATTATATCTTAAAATATTATTTTATAATTAATAAATTTATTATTATTTTTTATTTATTCAACACGTGTAACACACGGGTTACTATAGCTAGTGCGTTATATATGGGTTTAAGCATGCACACTCTATTTCTTTTTCCTTTTCTAGTGTTGATGAAATATCACGGATTGAAAGAAATATAAAAAAACGAAACAAAGTAAAAACATATAACCGTGAGAAACACACACAAAAATGTATTATTTTGTGTATCAGGCTTAATTTATTAATTGGCTTTTGTTTTTTAATATTAAAATGTATTAAAAAGCCTCGAGGGTGAACTTTTGTCAATTTGCTTTTTCTAGTCAGTCCATACCATGTCTCTTGCTAGCTCAACTTTATCTCCAATCATTTGTTCAATTAATTATTCGGTATATAATGTTTTTATTTCTACTTGTAATACAACATCATTTAAATTGAAACAAATAATTTAGATCATGATTTTATGGTTATACTTGGGGGGTTAAAGTATTTAAATATTTAATCATAGGTTACACAGCCTAGATGGGTTATCTACAAAAAGTAATCAAATTAACATCAACAATCAAACCAAATATCTTAGATACAATAGTCGATTCTTATTATTGAACTTGTAAGTTAAACTTTGATACACTAATTTATGACTTAATTACACGGATGGTTCTTATGGTTTAATTCGAATTTCACTTTTGATCTCTAACTCTTAAGGTTTGTCCAATAGTTGACGCAAACGTAACAAACTTCATCACTGGAGTGGATGGACGTTATATTTATTGTTGTTAAGTGCGTGTGAATGATAAAAATTCTCTTAATACTATAAAGTAAAAATTAAAATTAATCTTTAACTTTATGAGCAACCCCCCTTCACCCTTTCTTTTTCACAATCTTCACTATCATCTCCTATCACCATCAAAGCCTCCACCTTCAACCATTGTCACCACCAACACCTCTTTCAACCACCAACACCTCCTTCAACCATTACAACCTTCAACCACCACTACCACCTTCACCACCAGCATCACCTTCACCACCGTCACCACCACCACCACCACCCCTTCAACCACTGTCACCACTACTACCACTTTCAACCACCAACACCACCTTTAACCTTCAACCACCACCACCACCATCAACCTTCAATCACCACCATCACCAGCCACAATCTTTAAAAACCACCGACCACCATCATCAATCGGATCCATAGTTGTTCTTGGTGGTGGTGGCTGAAGGGTTTTGACAGGGGCACCGAAGAGAGAGAGTGGTGAAAATGGACGGGACAATGGTGTCATAGTGATGGTTGGCTTTTTAGTGAGGTGGTGAAGATGAAATGAGGTGGGGTAGAGGTGAGTCACTTGCGATGGAAGGTGAGTCGCCGGCGATAAAAGGGGACACGGCTGAAAGTGGTGACCGATGAAAGAGATATTGAGTTTAGGGTTTTTAAGAAGGGTCCATTGTATTTAATATTGCATATTTTAATACATTTTTATTTTAAATAATTAGCGGTATTTTAGTCGCTAAATTAATAGTTAAATTAACACTCATCCACTTTATGATCAAGTTTATTACGTTTGTGTCAACTACTAGACCAAACTTGTAATTTTTAAGAGTTATGGATCAAATTGAAATCAAATCTAACCAAAAAACCACTTGTGTAAATGTGTAATTAAGTCTTATTTATTAATCACCTTCTAGTGCTATGCAGGTTCAAGTTAATTTATTACGAAAAAATAAAGTGTGATTGAAGGCACATGATCTTTTACATTTTTTAACACAAGTCTCTTCACTAACACATAAAAAAGCCTCGAATCTCGCAAGATCACTTTTGCCATTTCTTTCATTACAATTTTGTTACATGTTTTTTTCATAGCAAAACCTAAGAGTTAACTTACAACGAAAACCTATAGTAAGAACAAACTCGTCAGATAAAAATAAAAATATGTTTTTCTACTATAAACTTACACTACAAGAAAGTTGAACTTTCACATACGGATTGTCAACAAACCTGCGTCAGTGAAGTTTTATTAGAAAAATGTTAAGGTTAATTTGTTTTATGATGAAATAAATACCATTGGTGCATTTGTGATGGATTTTCAATGGGCAATATTACCAGCAAATAGTCCTACCTAATCCGACGCTAATTAACTTTATTATACTACTTAAGAAAATAAAAATGTATAGTATAAATTTCCGACAGACTGAGTTTTACTCCTATTTAAAAAGAAATTTTTATATTTATCTCTAACCACACAAATATCATAAATCTGCAAATTATGTTATTAATAATAAAAATTAAATAAATGTTTGTTTTTATAAAAAAAAGAAAAAAGAAACAATTAGTTGCTTGTATCGTGATCAGGATCAAACGCATCATCATTCCAATGAGGCGCACGAAGCTCCTGCACATCTGCAAACATATTGGCGCGATATGAAGAGGTTCAACATGCGGGCGTCTACGACGAGATCCTACATAGGTAAAAATGAAATACTGGTTTGTTTTGTTAATTTATATTTTATTTTTATATTATAGTTAATTTCAATTTTGTTTTTTAAAATTTGACTAAAGTAACAACTTTTCTTCAAAAGTTAAAAACATCAATTTACATCTAAAAGTTTCATATATTATTTTAATTTCGCTCCAAAAGTTATATTGGATAAAGCTTAAACAACTATGCAATTTTTGAACTGAAATTGAAACAAATTATAAACTTTTAGATGTTAAAGTTTTTTAACCTTTTAGAGGAAAATGATTATTTTTAACGAACCTCAAGAAATAAATCGAACTTAACTCTAAATATTAAACATATTGTTTATAAAGTTACAACTATACCATTAGGATTTTTTTTTATTTCTATCTATGTTTCAAACTAGATCTTATTCAAAACCGGGTAGGCTTAATTATGATATGTTTATAATTTTGTAATTTATAAAGTTGTTTTCTCTTCTAATTTCTAACATAAAGGTTTATGTCGTTACATGTTTATTGTTATCCACTTTTAAATATAAATTAAAATATTACTACTTCTTTTATTTTCTTATTTAATTCCCTTCTAGATACCACGACTTCAGACGTTAAGCGCCAATTTTCACCACAACATAATTTCATAGTTAGCGTCTTTATATCTACACTTGCACAACTCTTATGTAATTAGGCCTCATACTATTGTTAACAATTTTCTAATTAAACAACACGATCAATGTTTTAACCCTAATCCCTTTAATAAAATACATGTATACATAATCGGTATAGGTTGTCTGAATTATCATATTCGTATTGGTTGTTTGGGGAGCATCCCATTCACGTAATTAGACTTTAATTAAACACCAACGAAGACACGATGGATGCGTTCGAACAATATCAACCAAATCTTGACATGAGTCATCTACGAAAGTAGCATTCGAAATCAAAGGTCATCTATGAAAGCTCCCTAGCTTCGTATTTTCACTACAACGAGATCTTTAAAACTTGAACTCTTTCCTAAATAAATTTTATTGTCACCAAGGCTTATCTAATATCTTCATCTTAAAAGTTTTAATGTGATCATCAATCACCATGCATGTTTTTTCTAAAGATGGTCCCAATAGTATCTGAATATTATAACATCTATAAGTTAATCATGAGGCTTCTGAAACCCCACAAGTTAAGAAGATGAAACAAAACGGGTGGGTCAAGGACTATAAATGAAGGGTCCGATTGACCTTATGAGGTTAAAGTGACGTGCTAACAGACAATCGGATCTCAAGTCGGATAATCCGAATCACTTATTAATGGGCCCAGATCCGACATGGGATACCTATTCATAACTACCCACGTGCCTCTCTTTTAATATTGTTGTCTCCTGATAAGGTTACTGATTTTTTTAAAAAAATTTAAAGTTGTTGTTTTTTTATAAAAAAATACTAGTTTATAAACTCGTGTGATACACAGGTGGATAAAAAAAGGGTTAAACTCAACAAAATCGAGATAAAAGTTATAGACTTAAATTAATATTGTTATAAAAAGTATTAAATGTTTTTACGATAGTAGAACAACTAATATTAAAACACACTATTGTTTTAAAAAACCTACTCAAGTAAGTTGCATGCACAAGGGTACTATTAAAGATATTTATAAGTAGAGTAATAATTAATTAAAAGTTATGATAATTGCTAAAAGAATATATTTGATGGAAATAAAAAATTTATTCATTAATAACTATCATTTCAATATAATAGGTTTCGTAGGAGTTTTGGTTACTTTATTACATTTAGAATCGTATTATATGAACCTTAATGTAAGGTCTTGTATTTTAACATCAATGTTGTTTAGCATGATTGTATTATTTAACTATATCAAGATGCGCATAAAATAACGTGAACCGAAGTTAAGTGGTTATCATTTCATTATATAGATAAAAAGAGATAGAGTATTGAACAAAAGACCGGACTCTTTCAAAGTAGAAATTAAAATTTGAAATCTACAAATGTAGAAATTGCTTTGTTAAAATATAAAAAATCAAAAAAAAAAGTTTTCATTTTTAAAACGATTTCCGAGTATTGTTTAAAATTTACCAAAAAGTTGAAAACCTCATAAATTTATGAATATGATTAGGAGTTAAAATGAAATCAATGCAATAATTTGAAATTCAAGATACATAAATAAATGAAAACCAAAAAGTTTGATGGAATATCAGTAATTAATTTGGAATAAAAATCTTTCGAGTTTTTACTTTTTAGTATTGAATTTAATGTTTATGTTAAAATTACAGATAATTTGAAATGAAATCATTTATTAGTTATGATTTTAATATAAAGAAGGAAACATATTTTCATTTATTATTTGAACTAATATGTAGATATTTTAGGAAATAATGTAGATTAATTCAAAACATGCCATATGTTTAAAAATGGTTTTAAAAAATACATGTGACACAAAAGATGTTTGTATATTATAATAGTAAGATAAGATGTGTCACAACAGATGTTTGTATATTATAATAGTAATATTGGATTTATATATCATAAAAGATGTAATATAAAAAGATTCTTTAATTTTGCTTTTGGATCCTTTATTTGTTGAGTGTTTAATAATTTTGCTACAATTTAATCATTTTGTTTATTGTTATAACAATTATTATCATGTTATAAATTTTTTTATATACGAGTATTTGGTTTAGACTCTTTTTATACGCCGTATAGGGGCACATTTTTGTTTTTGCCCCGGGCCCATGTTCTATTGGAATTTCTCGGGACCGCCCCTGCTAATTATGCTTGTTCACCTTATACGATTAACATACTTGATTGTGAAAGTGTTCGTAAGGACTTTAGCATTACCGTCTTTCTAACCTGTTATTTATGATGTTACATCTCTGATCTCCCATCTCTGATCTCCCATCTCTGATCTCCCATCTGAGCTCGGGGAAGACAAAAACACCAAAGGTCCAACACATTACTATGGGACTGCTTTGGACCAAAGATGTTTCGTTTCACCCCACGTACGTTGTTGCATATCTCTAACGTAGTTGCAAGATTCTTTTAGCAAAAATACATCATAAATTGAAATATAAATATGATAATTATTAGATAATATGTTTGTGTATTTTGTCCGAAAATGTTCGATAATACTTTGTATAAGGTAGATCTCGTGTACATGTTACTTAACTTTTGAAAAATACGTCAATGATCCTTACCATAATTAATACACATTAAAAATTGTTGAACCATAACTATCTCCACAGTTTCATAAGTACATGCATTTATATTGTACCATATTCTAATTTTAAGAATTTTAATGTCAAATTCTATTTTAGTCATGACTATAAGATAACATAAAAGAGAATACATTTATGGATCTTTTATTGATTTTACTCTTAAGGTTGCGATTAAATGAGTATCCAATATTAAATTAGTTTTAATAGTATTATATATTCTAATAAGATTGTGTTCCTTTCCCAACTCATCCATAAAAAATCCACCATACCATTAAAATTTAATAAAGCATACTACGCTGCAATCAATACTTAAATATTTTAAATATAGCTAGTAATTAGATAAAAAAAGTTATAACAAAATTATAGTTATGTAATTTTTTCTTTGTACTTAAAATTTATGAAGTGTAAATACACATAGTGAATTTTAAATATAAATTGAGCTTGGCTTCTATACGGTCCAAATACTAATATGCTAATTCATATAAATCAACACCTCATATACACAATGTATAGCGTTATAAGCGGTGTATAGGTGTTTGTAAATAATGCCCGACCTTTCAAGCAGTGGCGGAGCTTGAAGCAAAGGTTAAGTGGGATAGGGGGCGGGGGCGAAAGTAAACTATTTTAAGGGGGACTTTATATTTATTAAAAAGTTTCACTACTGTACGGAAAATTTACACTGTCGAGCCAAAAATTTACAATACTGACGAAAAAAGAGCCCCCCCCCCCCGGCCCCAAAGAAGCTTCGCCCCTGCTTTCAAGTCAAACCAGTCGGTTTCAAAAATCCTATACAAGGTGTACAGAACCATACATTACGTATAAGCACTTCAGAACACAAATCGGCGCTGGTCACATCAATCAATTTGAAAAATCTATCTATGGCGTACAATATTATATGTATATGGCAGCCGACTATACAACACATATAGCACTATACGCCACGCGTATAAAGGCAACCTATACATGACGTATAGCGCCATGTGTCATGTATAGCTGGCTAGTGGGTACGTCTGGCACCTATATGTCGTGTAATCGTTTGTTAGCTATGTCGTTTTGGGACAACAACTATACATGTATCATTTTGTTGTTTTAAAAGAGTACATTTTTATCATTATGTTAAATACGTCAATTTATTGTGTCAGATATCAAGCCATTATGTCAAATTTACCATCATTTGTTATATGTATTCCTCATTGTGTTTAACATTTTAGATCAATTCGTATTATTTTTGTCATTGTCTTTTATATAGTATATAAATTTGTTGTTAACTTTTTATTGTGTTTTACAATAAAAACTGTACAATTATGTTATTTCACTAATATGTTTTTCAAAATTCACAAGATAACACAATAATGAGAAGAAAAACAAATTGAGACATTGTGTTTAAAGTTTTATATTATTTTGCGTTTTTGTTATTATTTTTAATGTATTACTCCAATATAACCCCTAATTGAATAGTTAAAATCATCATTAAGTAATAATACTATATTTATTGGTTGAATTATATAATAATATTAATTAAATAATATTACCTATTTATTGAATTATATTTGTGTTTTGATTCAAATTTAACTAGCCAATTTTGACACGTTACTTTGACTCCCTTAAGTTACTAAAGTTTCGGGTTTACTTCAGTACAATTTTTACTTAAAAACACTAATTTATGTGCCAGTATGAGTTGGGTCAAACTTAAAATGTTTATTTACATTTTTATATACGCTTTGAGATGATCTACATTCCAACATTTGCCTACGTTTTGGCGTAAGTTTTATTCAGAAATGAGCTTGGTCAAATATAACTGGTTTGCTAATCTATGTTTTAACATAAACTTAGTGAGGAAACGACTCGAGACGATTGTAGTCTATGTGTTTTTTTATATGCATTTTGATTTGGTCTATCTTTCGACATATTTTTTTAGAAAAAATAAGCGGGTCATGTATAATATGTTTTCATTCAACGATAAAAATTCGAGTTACTTTACGTCTTGACGTGAATTAAGTCGGGAAACAAGTAAGTTCAGTCCATACTTTATCATGACGTGTACGATACCGCAGCAACACGCGGCCGGTAAAAACTATTTAGACTAATTGGTTGTACTTTACATATTAGAAGTATACAACATTATTATTTCACCATTATATTTTTTTAATTCATAATTAAAAAACACAATAGTCATCAAAAAAAAAATAACAAATAAAAAAAGCATAATGAACTTCACTAATGACATAATGACGATGGTAAATCATATTAGCTAAAATTTAAAAATTTTGATCTTATTATATAATGATACTGTACTTGTGCTAAAGAATAAAATGTCCGTGTTTATGATGTAATTTTTATAAAATATAATATAATATGTAAAAGTTATAAAAGAGGGATAACTTGAAACAAAGTTAACAAAAGTGATTATGTCCGAAATGCATCTTTAACAAACTTATTTATGCATTTTAATCTCACTCATTAATTAAGAAATTGATGGTTGATATTTCTTTTCATACCTTTTAAATTTAAAACTTCTTTATTTGAACACGTAACAAATTATTGAGCCGCCTCTGCTTAAATGTCACAAAACAAAATTTTACTAATTCTTACAAGGTCCGTATATGCCTATATATGGATTGTAAACATACACGTAGCGGATATAAGGGGATGGGTTATGTTACATAAATATGTATATGGATAGGTTCTTTGTCATGAATGTGGTGTCGCTTTCAAACGAACTCTCCAAACACTTAAAAAATGGTCTTTTTCAAACGAACTCTCCAAACACTTAAAAAAATGGTCTTTGTTACTATTTGTGACCTTGGGTGCTACGATCCAAACAATATGAGACTATATTTGTCTTGTTTAACCTCTTATTTTTCGTAACTTTATATTTTTATACCCACATTCAAAACATCAATGGACACCGACACTTGAACCCAATCATAAATTCAAATTTATACATTCACATTTGATGTTCATCGATCTCATTTACAAGGATGACTGTGAAGAAAATAAGCAAACTTATCTTCTTTAAAAACGAAATCAAGTCAAAACTAAGTACGCATAAATCTATAATCTATAATAATCATATAAGTATGTTTACCTTTGATAACAAAGATGAAAGTTTAGAGTATCGTTACTCAAATTCTTAGCATGAATTTATTTGGACTTTTAAAATCCAATTTGCTTTATTATTACAAGTTAAGATGTGGAGATATGTAATTGCTTGTTATTACCATTACAATTAAGCTCAACTATTTATCGAAGAAAATCATGTGTGAAAATCTTCACCTTATATCTTATTTTTACTCAACTAAAAGAAAATCTAGAATGCTAATTCAATCAAATTATAACCGACAAAAAAAAGCTAGACAAAAGGCCACCTAATTGTTGCCATTGTTCCACTTATATAATAAACTTAGGAAAATAAAGTAGCAACAAAATAATTATTGAAGATTTAAAAGCAAGTATAGGGTGGGAAATATTAAACAAAACCACAACCACCACATCTTCTTGTTCTTTATTTGGCTCGGACACTAGGGATATGATTGGTATTATAATGTATTATTATTTAATAAGTTTATGTGTCTTATTGATTTTAGTCGGTGGTTTATTTCGGTAGTATTGGTTTGTGGTAAACATGTATAGTGGTGTTTTGTATGTTACTTTGTGAGTTTGTGTTCAACTAAATTTAATATATATGTGTGTTACATGTGTTGGAATATACTCGTATACATACATACACAAGAGAGGATTGCGAGTGTGTGTTTGAATCAAGTACTAAGTTGTGAGTGATTTTAGTCGTTAATCTTATAATTGTGTGGTTAAAATTAAGACGGTGATAAAATTGTAAACAATTAGAAGTTACAACAGATGAAAGGGAAAATAAAAGATCAACTTGCATTGTTGATTGGTTTTTAAAATATAGTCTTGTCGATTTTTTAAACTCAAATATATATACTTATTTATTTATTTTTAAAAATACCGATACAATAAAATCAAAATTTTATTATCTTTAATTTGAATATAGTATTGTTGTATAAAAAATAACATGCTTTAAAATGTTGAAGTATTTTTTTGTTATAACGGTGTGTATAAATTAGCTAGTTACAACACTGCATACAACACTGCATACAACACTGCATACTAGTTATCCAATTACAAAGGTGTGTCCAAACTAATTATAATGGTATTGTTAAAATAATTTTAACTGTGCGTTTAAACCAAGTAACATAATCGCTTGTTTTAGTTTGCTATAGGTGCACAAGAAAACCGGTTTTGGAAACAGAATAGGTTTGAATCCGAATTGAAACATACTTTGAAACCAGGCTGACAAGAAGCGTTTAAGGGTCGATCTGAACCGTAGGATTGAAGCCGGTTTGTAATTTTATAGGTTGAACCCGGTCAAAGCCTGGTTTTCAAACCGATCAAATCCCCCTCAAACCGGTTCAACCTAAACCAGATTGATCAAAAACTTGTTTCGGCTTCTGTGGACCAAACCCAAGCCACTTTGGGCCAAAAACCCGGTTTCTGACCTCTCAACTCTAGTTTGCATTACTCGAAAATGGGTTTTAGTACTGTAAACAAGAGTTTAAAGGCTTGAAATTTGAATTACGTTTTCTTCTTCTATGAAAATAATCGTTAATGGGCCCAAGTTCCCAAAACAATACCGTGTAAATCCGAGCCCATTATCGATTTAACTCTGCATGTAAGTCCAGCACAGGTGCTTCTAGCCCATATACGCTAGCCCAGACTGGGTTGTTTGTTTCAAAGTTAAATACTTGGTTTGTGATTTAGTGCATACATTCGTATTATTACGGGAAAAAGGTTTAAATACAAAATGTATTTTGCTACAGAGTGTGAGAAGACAAATAAATAAAAAAATTACAAAAAAATTATATCTCAAAATTTAAATCGAATTTCAAAAAAATAATACCGAGCTTTTGTTCCCTAGTCTTCCTCGCTAAGGAAAAAAATAAACGAAAATCAAAAAATTAAAAAAAATAAAAATATAACGTTTTTTATTGTGTCATTTATGAAAGATACAGTGACACATTGTGTCATTATAAAAGAGGACAATGAGAGAAACAGAGACTCCGAAGTACTTTTTTGAAATTCGATTTAGATTGTGATATGTAATTTTTTTGTGATTTTTTTACTCATTGTGTCTTCTCATACTTTGTAGTAAAACTACACTTTGTAGAATAAAATAACTCTTATTACTGTGAATGTATTACTATAGACACTACGTTGATAAATTAATATTTTGTTAGTTAATAGATTTTTTTTTAACAGAAACTTTCATTAAAAAAGGCAAGCTCTAAAAACGAGAGCCGCCCAAACACTATATACACTTATACAACGGGTTCTTGACCCAATCCTTCCAAACTATATTTTTATACTTCGATCTAGATTTCAACCACAAAAACGCTTTAGATTTTATTTCCGCCACCAACTCTGCCACCTTCTTAGACTTGTTTTGAAACACCTTTTCATTTCTAGCATACCATATCGCCCAAGTTGTTATCATCACAATACCTCTAACGATTTTTTTCCTCCATTTCCCCCCGTGGACGTTCTTATATAACATCAGCAAATCCTCGTAATCATATGCAAAATAAGGATCCAAGTTACACCATCTACATATTATGCTCCACACCCATAAGAGAAGCCGCAATCTATCATCAGGTGCTTTAGGTCCTCGACATCACAATCACAAAAAGGACAAGTATCAACCTGAATCGGAATTCTCCTGTGCACTAAGGCTGCTCGAGTAGGGAGTCTGTCCTTCACTGCTCTCCAGGCTACCAGGAAGACCTTGTAGGAAACCCAACTCTCCCATTTGAGAACAATATGGGCCGGCCCACTGTCAACCTCATTAATCCATTTCCGAAACTCCTTCACAGAAAAGACCCATTTAGCCAATAAAGCCAAATTGACCTCGGCTAGTCTCAAAACGCCCAAGCCGCCTTGTTTTTTCGGAGTTGTGATTATATCCCAAGCCACCCAATGTATCCTCCTTTTATCAGTCGAACCCGACCATAGAAAGTCTCTCATAAGACGTTCCAGCTCCTCTATAGCTGCACCGGGGCTTTGTATAGAGAGAAATAATAAATAGGGATGTTTGCGAGCACCGATTTGATCAACGTAAGCCTGCCTCCCATGGAAAGAGTATTCGCCTTCCAAGATGATAGACTGTTCCTAACAATATCAATAACCGAGTTCCATTGACAGGCTCTATTCATGTTTGCTCCCACCCGTATTCCCAAGTAGTCAAAGGAAAACTACCAACCCGACAACCAATAACCTCCGCCATACCCGCAACATCCATATCTTCGGTGCCAATCCCATACAAAAATGACTTTTGAATATTTATCTTAAGACCGGAGCAAAGATGGAATACCCGCAAAACTCTAGCCACTCCAACCAAATTGTCTTTGGACCAATCTCCGATTATTAACGCGTCGTCCGCATAAAATAGATGAGAGAGATGCATAGACCCCCCCCCCATATGTATACCTTTCACCATACATTCCTCCACCGCTTTGTCAAGGAAGCAATGAAGAACCTTCATGACAATTACGAAGAGAAAAGGAGATAAATGATCACCTTGTCGGACCCCCTTTTGACATTGAAATTCAAATGTCGGAGACCCGTTTACCAAAACCGCCAAACGAGCTGATTCTAACACCCCTTTCACCCAAGAACACCACTTCCTCGGGAAGCCCATTTGGTTAAGAGCCGACAATAAAAAACTCCAATTGACGTTATCATACGCCTTCTCGAAGTCTAGTTTCAACAAGAAAGCCCTCTTCCCCTTCTTTTTAAGCCACCCCATCGTTTCATTTATGATCAACGGACCATCTAAGATAAACCTTCCGCTCAAAAACGCAGATTGAGTATTAGAAATCACCGAGCTCAATACCTTCTTTATCCGACTAGCAAGAATCTTAGAAATCACCTTACTCACAACACCACTAGAGTAATCGGTCTATAGTCTTTAAGGCCCACCGGAGACTTAATTTTTGGGATTAAAGTTATAAAAGAGGAGCTACACCCATTACTAATTGTTCCGGACTCATGGAAATACCTCATCACGTTAGAAAAATCTTCTTCAAACAAACTCCAAAAATGCTTTAGGAATCGAAAATTGAACCCATCCGGCCCCGGGGCTCTATCCGAGCCACAATCAAACACCGCTTCTTTAATCTCATCCACTGTAAAACTAGCTATTAGATCATCTCTACTCCCCTCCTCTAACCGTTTCAAATTGGAACCCCAAAAATCTGGTCTTCTTGTCACCTTTTCTTTGAAGTGATCTCTAAAGTGCTTAAACACCTCTTTTTTAACCCGAGAAGGTTTGACCACCCACTCCCCTTCAATTAACAGCCCCGGGATAGAATTGGAAGCTTTTCTACCATTAATAATCCTATGAAAAAAGGTAGAATTTTCATCCCCATCTACTGCCCACTTCACACGAGATTTCTGTTTAAGGTCTTTATTGTTACACCAATTCAAGTAGTCGACTCCTTTCCGACACTCCTCCCAAACCCACACTTCCTCTTCCTCCAACTCTCTCATTCTGTAACCCTTCACCTCTAACTGACTGCTGAACCAAGCTTCTATGATTCTGAAGATCAACCCCCAATCTATTTCCATAGCGAATGGTCTCGGCAATCTCGAAAACGATGTCCACCGGTTGCAATGGAGTTTGTTGTTTGTTCTGAGCTTCATCTACTGTATGTTGCTTTGAAGAATGTTTCGGCGAGCTGAGCACAACATTTTTAATTATGTCTCCATTTAATTCCACAGCTAAATTACCACTTTGTCCTTCTATACCATCCAAATTACCATCCATGCCATTGATAAAATCCCCGTCCAAATTCCTCTCAACTGCATCGGCCCAAACCAGCTTATC
Source organism: Flaveria linearis (assembly GCA_024085815.1). Lineage (NCBI taxonomy): Eukaryota > Viridiplantae > Streptophyta > Magnoliopsida > Asterales > Asteraceae > Flaveria > Flaveria linearis. The sequence goes on along the minus strand of JABSNV010000764.1, from coordinate 86,760 downwards.
CTCTTGGGCTTCATCTCCTTTGGGCTTTTTTACAATCTTGGACTTTTCTAGACTACTAGAATACTCCCCCACTAAATTACCGACATTATGATCCAAGACATTTTCTTTTTCCTTTTAATAACTTTAGAAGTTAAAACTTCCAGCTCATCCTGACTACTAAATCTTTTTCAAAATTAAATTTATTCCCAGAAATAAAGGGGGCAACCGTATCTCTTTCCATAACTGACACCTCAATAATAGGAATATTAAAAACTTCCGTATTTGTTGCCTCCAAATCCTCACCTTCCAAAACTGAGTTACCTTCCTTTTTTTCAAAATTTCCAGCGACCGGCGTAGAGTCTCCGGCCTCTTCTTCCTCCATACGATCTTCTTTTGTGACCTTCTCCTCCTCTTCTTCATCACTGTTTGCCGACATGTTCACATTCCTCTCATCCTTCAAAATTCTGGTACCCATTCTCGACCATCATCCTCCACCCACACCCTGAACTTCCGACCTCTCCATATAATGGTGACTTCTTCAGCGATCTTCTTACCTTCTCCCACTAGCACACCAATGTAATCATGAGACAGATCCGAATATACTTCCGACCGAGGAGGTTTGTGTATGATCTTCCCGAACTGTTGTCTCACCTTCTCAATAACTGAATCGCTCAACAAGTTGATCGGTAAGCCTTTATCTTCAACCAAACCAATCTCTCATACGCAAACACTTGACCCTCCCAAACCCATATGCCGGAAAATCTACCGATCACTTCCTTGGCCTCTATCATCGCTTTTTTCGCGTCCTCCCGATTATGGAAAGTCACCATCACCCCACCCAAGTATTGAACCATACAATCTCCTGCATTAATGTCATTCAAGATAATGTTGATGTTTTTTATTGCGTCTAAGTCGACCATCCTCATAATCAATGCCCTTCCATGTGTCTTCTGGTAAGCAAGGACTTGGTTATCCATCTTCACTTCCTTCCCCATACCAACATAATCCTTCCTGCCCGTTAAGGATTCCTGAAAGGACTTCCCATTCTGAACAAACGCTTCAGGGATCTCTCTAGGTCCTCCAAATCTCTTATTCTCCTGCCTCATATTCTGCATCGGTGGCTTCTGGCCAATCTCACCGTCCTCAAAAGCAAACCTTGCAACGTTCGCTTTCAAGACAAAATCACCCATTCTAATCTTACCAAAATTCCTCACCATATCTGAAGAGTCTTTAACATCCACGAAAGTAATAAAACCGAACCGATTGCCATACTTATATCTCTTCCTTGCAATATACAAATCAAAAATCTCCCCAAGAGTTCGTGTAAATCCAGCGAGATCGTTCCCACTACATTTATCCGGAATATTAGTAACAAAAAACTTGGTGATACGCCTTGTAACTTCTCCGGAATAGGTTTCCGGCGATTGCTCTCCATTATTAGAAAATGAAACTCGTTTGTTAGTTAATAGATAGCTCAAGAAACATTATTTTATCTTCAAGAATAATATTTGTAGTAGATAATGTAGCATCCAAAGTTTTAAGAAAGAGTAGATGTGAATGAAAATAATGTACAAAATATCATATTAGTTATATAAATAACATAAAGATATAAAGATGCAGTTAATGATAATAAAGACGTTATTAATTTTCCAGAAATTTCTATAATTCTTGATGTTACAGGATGCACACCGCCCCTTTGAAGTAATACTAAAACAAAAAGAAAAACAAAAAAAGAATCACAAACCATATCATAATTCATGAGTTCAATCCAAAGCAAAATCCAAAACAGAAATCAAAACATAAAACAAAACCCTTGATTATGCCATCATCGAACAAAGAAAACTCACATGTTAGTCGCATATAGCTTAAGTTTGCAAACAAACAAAACCCGAGCCAAGATCAGCTTTACTTATTGCTTGTTCGTTATTTAGCTCGTTTATATTAACGTCTAAATTATAATTTATACAATTGTACGTCATATCTATTACATATTGTTTAAATAGATTATAAACATTTGGTACTTTTGACATTATATAATGAAAAAACAAATTTGAAAATAAAGAAGACGTTTATATTATTTGAAATATCAATCTTGTATAACTAATTCTACAAGTTAAGACAAACATGTATTAAATATTTATTTTATTACTATTATATATTAAGGTGTAGAAAATAATAAATTTTATCTTTAAAGAAAATAAGTTGGCTTGCGAGCGAACTTAACTTGACCCGTTTATGAATGAGCTGAACCCGAGCATGAGCACCGTTAAGATAAACAAAGCAGCTTGGACCCACCTGCTTGGCTCTAGGATCTGCACGTTTACAACTCTAAATTGACTGAAAAAAGAAGAATATTGGATTGTATGCGGAGCCAACCTTTAACTTTTAAGTTTTTTCAACAATGTCATTCATGTATGTATATCTTTTCTGTTATTTGTATCAATTTGCAACTGAAAGTGATAAATAACGAAAATACTCTTCAATGTTTTAAAAAGACAACATATACGACATATCAACAACTCATCAAACATGTTTATGAGTTTATTAAAAGCTTAAGATTATTTTTGTCATGACAATTTTTAAATTTAAAACTAATAAAAATGACAACGCACATACTTAGGCGCTCTAAATGACTGTTAATCTGTTATAATACATGAGTGGGCCTAAATAAGAAAAAAATTACATATTTGATTTATGTAGTTTTATATAATTGATAATTTTTGTAATTAATTTAGGGTCCCTTTATTTAGACACCCCCCAATTTTAAATCAACACCCCTGTACCGTATACGCCGCGTATGGGTACATACGCGGCATATAGGGTGCGTTGTTGATTTGACGTTTTATACCCTATACGCCGCGTATGGGTCCATACGCGGCGTATAGGGTGCGTTGTTGATTTGACGTTTTATACCTTATACGCGCGTATGGGTCCATAGGCCACGTATAGGTCAACCCCGCCCCTATACGCCGCGTATAGACCTATAAGCCGCGTATAGGGTCCCACGTATGGTCCACAAGTCACGTATGGTCACCCCACCTATACGCCGCGTATAGAACTATACGCCGCGTATAGAACTATACGCCGCGTATAGGGTACCCACCGATGGGTCTTCTTCCCCAACTATAGAACTATACGCTGCGTATAGCCTACGCGGGGCTGTAGTAGCGTATAGTTCTATCTACCAGTTTTTAAATCGCCCGTTTTAAGGCATAAAACACTACTTTAACGTTTAAATACAGTGAACGATTAACATAATAATGATGTAGGAACAATAATACATACCTGGATGTAGAAAAATCGAAGAACAATCGAAGAACAATACGTGTAGTATATGCTATACGAAAGAGTTTTTTTTCGAAGTGTGTGTTAAAATGAGAAAGGTTAAAAGATATAGTGGTTTCGAGGATCTATACGCCGCGTATGGGTCCATACGCGGCGTATAGCTTATATACTTTTTTAAATCGACATCGATCTATACGTGGCGTATGGACCTATACGCCCCGTATAGGTAAACTGATGTGACGTCGAGTGTCAGTCATTAATGTCGCATTAATGGTCGATACCTATACGCCGGACATGGGCCGCGTATGGACCCATACGCGGCGTATAGGGGGGTGTCGATTTAAAAATGTGGGTGTCTATTTATTAGGACCCTTAATTTATGAAATTATCTAGAGTAAATTACTATTTTGGTCCCTGTGGTTTGGTCATTTTAACCGTTTGAGTCCAAAATTGAATTTTTTAACAAATCAAGCCCTATGGTTTGTATTCTATAACTATTTCAGTCCAATACACTAACAGAGTTAGATTTTTCAGTTAGTTTTTAATAAAATGACCAAAATACACTTGGACTGAAATGGTTATTTTTAATAACCTCAGGGACCAAAAATGAAATTTACTCTCTCACACAAACATATATATATATATATATATATGTTATATACACGGAATTTTTTTATTTTTATTTTTCAAATTTTTTTACATTTTAATTTTAAATCGCTCGGTTTTAAACGTCGTATTTAAACCATTCATTTTATCTAACAGAAAAATTAAAATCATTTGGCTTATTATACTTTTATTTAAACTGTTAAGCTACTTAAATGTCCTTTTAATCTATTTGTTTTATTTAAACCGCAAATTATTTTTTAATTGTTATTTATTTAAACGCGTTTTTTTATCGCTCAAATCTATTACGCTTCTTTTAATTTTTTTTGTATTTATACATGTTTTTCATTATTCGGCTAGTTTAAACGTAATTTTATCATGTTCTTTTATTTGAACGTCTTTTTACTATTCGTTTATTAAAATGCTTTCTTTTTCAACAATTCATTTTATTAAAACATCTTTTTTCTCTTTTTGATTCTTTGTCATAAATTTATGTCATTTGTATTATTTTAAAGATTAACTTGAGTTTTGATTATTACAATTAGGGCTTTTACGATATTAAAATTATATGTCTTTAGTTTATTTAAACTTTTTAAATTTTTTTGTATTTATACATATTTTTAATTGTTGAACGGTTTAAAAAGCTATTTAAATAAAACATTTGAAAAGCGAAAAGATTTTAAAAGACATTTAAGTAAGATGAACGATTAAAAAATAAATTTAAAAAGCCGAATGATTATAAAAAAATATGTTTAAAAAGTCGAAAGATTTTAAAGCCGAACAATTTGAAGATTAGTGATTTTAAAAATTGTTTAAAAAACCAACCTTTTAAATTTTAAAATCAATTGTATAAAGAGTGATGTTTGAAAACCAAATGGTTTATAAACACTTAAAAAATGTTTTTTAGTAATTAACTTATCAGTTTAAAATCCAAACGGTTTAAAAATATATTTTTAAAACTTTAAAAAATAAAAAATAAAAATATTTTAACATATACACACATATATTAGTCAAACAGGTTAAATAATTTTAACAGGTTGGTTTGAAAAAGAAAGTTTTTTAACAAACAAATAGTAAAAATACGTTCAAATAAAAAAGCGATAAATTACGTTTAAACGAGCCAAATAATTAAAAAATATGTATAAATACAAAAAAATTTAAAAAGAAGCTTATAGAATCGAACGATTAAAAAAATATTAAATAAAATAACAGTTAAAAAGACTTTGTGGTTTAAATAAATAAAAAAGATTAAAAGGATCAAGGATGTTTAAGTAAGTTTAACCGTTCAAATAAAAGTATAATAAGCCAAACGCTTTTGAATTTTCCGTTAGATAAGATGAATGTTTAAATACGACTTTATAACCGAGCGATTTAAAATTAAGCTTAGTATTTAAAAAACTTTAAAAAGTAAAAATAAAAACATTTCGTGCATCTATATATATATATATATATATATATATATATATATATAATATAATATATATTAATATAATATATATATAATACAAAATAAATAATATAGTATATTTTTATATAATATAATATATAAATATATATATAATATATATATATAATACAAAATAAATAATAATATAATATATATATATAATATATTTTTTATAATATATATATATATATATATATATATATATATATATATAATATGTTTGTGTGAGAGAGTAAATTACATTTTTGGTCCCTGAGGTTATTAAAAAATAACCATTTCAGTCCAAGGGCAGTTTGATCATTTTATTAAAAAATAACTGAAAAATCTAACTCTGTTAGTATATTGGACTGAAATAGTTATAGAATACAAACCATAAGGCTTGATTTGTTAGATAATTCGTTTTTGGACTCAATGGTTAAAATGACCAAACCACAGGGACCAAAATAGTAATTTACTCAATTATCTATTGAAGATAATTTTGACATTGTGTCATGTTCGTCTGATGGGTCATCATGCACAAATCATCACAGGATATAGTTCCCACTAGATTCTGTTAAAAGCCTGTATTTTTACTTAATGTACCTATATTATTACTGGCGTATAAAGAATTAAAGAGGCATAAACGGGCATTTTTTTTAATCATATATTAAATCAGGGGTAAATTTAGCAAACTCTGTTTCGATTTGAAGCTGCATTTACAGAGATCCAACAAGAAAACTATGGTTTCCCCAATGATAAAATCTAAAGAAACATCAGCAGCAATTGCTGTTTTATCATACAAATATCTGTCATAAAAACAATCACCAGATGTTTCATATGACCATCTCCAAATGCTACAACAGTTTGTTCATCATCACCTACAAATCTACACAAAAACATCCTAAAAAGCATAAATAACTCAAAAAACAGATCGAAATCTTGAATCACAAGACATGTTCTAAAGATGTTCTTGAGGAAACATAGTACAATCAAGTGAATTGGAAGATAAAAGAAAATCCCATGATGAAAAATAATAATAATAATAACAATAACTTAGAAACTGAAAACTAAAAAAGATTAGATAGTTAATCCACCTTAAATGGCGGAAAACTTTGGAACATCTACAGGGAACTGATCAATCTCGTCGCTCCAGGGGTTCTTCTCTTTTGCAGGATTAACAGTCTTCAACGCCTTCCAAACAGCGCTATTGCACTTAAAACCAGACCCGAAAGCTATCTGCCACGCTCTATCTCCTTTCCTGATTCTCCCTTTAGCTTCTGAGTATGCCAATTCATACCATGGTGAGCTACTTGAAGTGTTACCGAATCGATTGAGTGTCATTCTTGATGGCTCCATGTGCCAATCTGTAAGCTGCAAATTCTTCTCAATTTCATCAAGAACCGCTCTCCCACCAGCATGAATACAAAAATGCTCAAAAGCTAGCTTAAAGTCGGGGATGTATGGCTTGATCTTCATTCTAAATAGCTTTTTCCCGACTAAAGTTGCAAGGAAAAGTAATTGTTCAGACATTGGTAGCACTAACGGGCCTAGTGTTGTGATGTTGGTCTTTAAAGCATCACCCGCTACTCCCATTAGATCTTTTGACAATGCAACTCCAATTTTACCAACTGGATCTTCTAGTTGAGTGACACAAGAGAAACACTTATCGTCTGAACCTTTGTGTGTTCTAACCGTGTGAACCAATTGGTACTTTGACTTTCTCCGGTCTGAGGTTTTGTTCGAGAGTAGTATTGCAGCACCACCCATCCGGAACAAGCAATTTGACACAAGCATTGATCTTTCGTTCCCAAAATACCAATTCAATGTGATGTTCTCCATGCTCATTACTAAGGCGTATGAATTAGGGTTGACCTGAAGAAGGTCTTTAGCAAGATCAATGGCGATCAAACCAGCGCTACAACCCATTCCACCAAGATTAAAGCTAAGAATATTGCCTCTAAGTTTGTAATGGTTAACGATCATTGAAGCTAACGATGGGGTTGGATTGAACAAACTACAATTCACTATCAAAATCCCAATGTCTTTCGGTTTCACATTAGTTTTTGCTAAGAGATCATCAATGGCACCAAACATCACTAGTTCTGCTTCTTTTCTTGCTTCTGCCATACACGGATTTGGTGGGACCCTAAGAACAGCTTCGGGTAGGTAAGTTGACTCCCCAAGACCCGATCTTTCAAGAATCTTTCTTTGAAACTCAAGACTCCCTACAGAAAACGAGCCAGTTAAAGCTGATCTTTCCATAAAGATCTGTCGGGTGCATTTCCGTTCATCTTCAGGCTTATAACACGAAAAGTTCACAAGGTAAACAGGCCGAGGACGGGTCAGGAAATAAAGGGTTGAGAAAAGACCAAAAGGGTCGAACACACGACCACCGATATGAGATTGAATCTGAGATGGTCCCAAAGAACATAAACATCTTCGATCGAAAAGGTTGACAATTGAGCAGCAAGAACAACAACAAGAGGTGATAAGAACAGGTACATTCCATGGGTTATAAGATAATGATACCCTAACTTCACATACTTAAGCTTCACAGATTTCTTGAAATCAGGAAGCTTTGAAGAAGAAGATGGTGAAATCAAGGGTTTGACTTCTGTAACATCACTCATTTTACAAAATACTCAATCTCAATCTACAATTTCGACAACAAAACACCCAAATCCACAGATCTGATATTCCGAAACAAATCAACAACTCACAAACCCAATCCCCAAATCACGAGATTTAAGATCAGCAAATCAACAACAGTTCCTGCATAATGGGAATCAAAATTCAACACACAATCTCCTTCAATACGCTAAATCACCATCAAATCATCAAAGATTTCATCAATCCAAACGAGACCCAACACAAATCATCTTACAAAACACCGATTTAACGATTCAAAGTGTCTAAATTGACGAAATCACAGAGACCCAAGTGAAGAAATTGGAAGATAATTAAAACCCAGATGAGAAAACTAACCTTGAGCAGGGAATGTGGACCTGCGGAGTGATCGATGAGTTGGAAAATGGGGGTGGAGACGAAATAGCCGCTTTGCGTATTTAAATCGTTAATCGGAGTCCTGCTGTTTTGTGGTTGTCAAAATTGAATGAGAAAATCGACCATGTGTGTGGTGGTAAACTGAAATTGCAGTAATTTATTGATTAAACCCCTAATAATCACAGCGCATGATGATTGATGACGACAAAATTGGAAGAAGCTTCTTCGAATTGGGGGTGAAGCATCTCAGATTTGAGATAAAGGGAGAATATTATTTGTAGATTTTGATATATTCACCTCATTTTATTTATTGTCAATTATGATAGATTTTATATAAAGGATGATGTTTTTCAAACTATCAATTTATGCACGTTATAATATGTAAAATCAAAAGTTGAAAACACACCAAAGAGGTGTGAGTTTGGATTGTTGAACCTTGAGTTTTTAACAATTGTAACTTTGTGGTTTCGAAAACAATTTCTTTTGATAGACAAGTAAAAACAATTTCTTTTGATAGACACGTAATCTTATGGATTTGTATTTTTTATATGAGTGGATTACATTTTTCGTCTTGTACATATATCAGCAATGTATGATTGAATTAAAATAGTCGTCAATTCAAATAAGTAGTTTCATGCAGATTACAATTCTAACTTCTAGTTCCAACACGACAACGATTGAAGTAACAAAATTGATCCTTCATCATTTAGATGTTTCAAGCTTTCATGGATTAGTTCTAACTATTTGTATGGTCTTAAAAATTACATTTTAATTAATTTAATAACTTGAGCTTTTTAATTAACAAAATTTTACATGAGTTTACAAAAATATGAGTATGCTATAAGAATATAAAAACAAAATAAAATAAAAATAATGAAAATTATATATTTTATCGTTTAACAGTATGGGAGGAGTAAAATAGTAATGTTAAAAGAAGTTAACCAAAAGTGTAACGTTAGATAGTGAATTTTATAATTTATGACAAAGCCTAAACGAAGGGAAAAAAAAGATTAATGTAATTAATAAAGATAATAGATGAAATGTGTAGTAATGTTGAAATATATAATTTGATCTTAATATATTATTGAGAAAATACAAAGAGGGTCCATGTGATAAGTTGTAACTTCACTTTTGATCCTAGCTTTTAATATACTACACATGTGGTTCGAAACTTCCAATTATTACTCTACTCAGTTGTTACATTTTAGGTTTTAACGTGAACGGAGGTTCGAAAACTCTGTTAAAATAATAACAATATCAAATACCCCCCAAACACCCAACCAAACCCATTCTTTTTTGTATCGCGGTTGCAATGATGGTTAAGTTAAGCCTCTAATTATGGTCTCTTTTTTTCCACTAATTTTACAACTGCAATAGTCCTCTACAAAGGTCAAAACCTTTAAGAACTACCATCCATGTGGAGAGGCAATAAACAGAGTTAACTCGGGATTTGTTGCATCAAATGAGCAAGTGACTGAGATAAAAATTGCTTGTAGTCTTTAAGTTGTATTTTTTTTTGTTCTTCGGTCAGTCAATGGCCATGAAGGATGAAACAACCTTCGTTGGTTTATAATGGAGATAGGTTGATTATGGCTAATGAATCAGGAAATTGGCATAGTGGAACAGGTGGATTTGGTGGTATCTTGTGGCCGAAAGGTGGTACAAGGGTGGAAGAGGTCATTGATGTGAGTTAGTTTCGTTATTGGATTGTAACACTAATTGCTAGTAACTGAAATCACTTGGTTATGAATATCTAAAAGCAAAATATCAATTATAATTTTTCTGTTAGCTAAACCAAATCAAACCATGCTCATTTATAATCCTAACTCGACTTAGCTCGCTTGTTAAAGATTGTTATACATATTCCTTCTTGTTGCATTGAGTTTAGAATTTTGGTTAATATAGTTCACTACTAGTGACGTATCTTCCTCTTCTAATAAAAAGATATCTGGGATGACATATGTCAACATCACAATCATTCTCATCAAAATTTTCCCGTCTCTCTCTCCTATTAAAAATTACATTAATTACTAATAATTACTATTTAACACTTTTTTAAATTTAATAAATTAATAAAGAGATCTATTTATTAATGTTATTTCTAAATAAACAATTTTTTTATAAAATAATAAATTTATTTAAAGCATAAGACTTTTTTTAAAAATACGAAATATTTAAAATTGGTATTTTTAAAAGTTATTTTTTTAAAACCAAAATAATTAAATTTAAGAGTTATAATAAAAAAATTTAAAAATGACATTTTTATACGGTTTGTTTTAGAACAAAACGTTTATTTATTTTTTTTGAAAAAAATAAAGTTTTAAAAAGTTGATATCACTATTTTATAACTTACAGTCATTTCTAATACATAATTTCAGTGATATTATATCTTAAAATATTATTTTATAATTAATAAATTTTGTTATATTAATTTTTTTATTTATTCAACCCGTGTAACACACGGGTTCCTATAGCTAGTTACTAGAAATATTATTGTTTATAATGCATTGAATATAATTAAACACAATTGTTTATTGTATTGAGATTTTTATCGAACATATATATTTGTAACAAAATTATGACTTAATTTGTTATTTGTTACACACTCACGCTTAATGCATTTATACTAATTACTAACTTAAGTAAACCTCTTGTTTAAAAAGAAAAGTTATCGTGTCTTTCCTAAAATATAACACATCAAATTGAAGTTTATAAGAATTTGTCAAACACAAATTTCTTTCTTCTAGATCCTTACTTTTGTAAGAAACTTAGAAACAAAAATACAATGTCACGTAGGGGTGTGCAAGAAACCAAAACAACCGAACCGCAACCGCAATAACCGACGCAACCGAATCGATAAAACCGAAACCAATAAGAAACCGACAATTTGGTTTGATGATTTTTTAAAAACCGATTTTTTCGGTTCGGTTTCGGTTTTGCTTGTAATAGAAACGGAAAAACCGAACCGAAACCATAAAACCGAACTTGTAAATTAAGAGGTGTATTCATACATTTATAAACATGTCTAGCCTATAAATTACTTACTTAACTTATCCTATCTAAAATAGATATATATTTAGGTTTCAAGAATAATCTTTAAACTTTTTTGGTTAATAGATTAAATTATTTTATTGAATTTTTTGTTATTATATTTTATTAATTGTAATTAATTTTAACGTTAAGTAATTATAAGAATCTATAGATTATGTTTAAAGATCAACAAAATAGTATAAGACTAAAGGTTTTAGCTTAAAATTCATTACTTTGAACCAATTAAAAAAAACGTGAAGCTCAAAAACAAAACCGAAAAAAACGAAAACGAACCAAAACCGAAGTCTAAACCGAAAACCAAAAACCGAAAAAACCAAAACCGAATGGTTTTAAAAACCTAAAAACCGAAATATTGGTTTTTTGTTTCGGTTTTAGGCTAAAACCGAACCAAACCGACCATGCACACCCCTAATTGTCACACAATGTCACGTGTCCACTCAAAATGTTGACGTTGAAAATAGATGGCCACATTAGAATTAGTCAGTAAACCATATAGTAGATAAAAACAAATGGTAAAATCAAGAGAATTAGGATATTATATTTCTAAAAAAGATAGCGGATATGAAATTATGATATTTTCAAAGTAATATTAAGATTGTGATCGTGTTCTCTAACAAAATACAAAAAATAACAAGTGAGTCGGGATGCTATATTTTTGAAGAAAGTTTCTTACAACATTTGAACAAAAAGTAAGTCGTATTTTTTTCACCAATTATTTTTTTATTAAGAGTAAATGTGTAACCTTATAAAATTTTATTAATTATTAAACACTTCAAATTAAAGTTATATATTTGTATGGTCAACTCATGAAGGTCAAAATTGAACACTGAAGAGTGAAGACGCTGAATTGGAGGGGCTGGAAATTCGCCGTTTGGGTTTCTGAGGATTTAGGGGACTGGGTCCCGGCGTTTTATCAAGTTCCGTCTAATGACGATGACGGTGTTTCAATGTCGGAAAATGACAACGAAGTCTCGGAGAAGAACGAACCTGTTATTCCATGTTCCGGTAGGGACACACCGGCGGATGAATCTCCGAGTATGGTAACTCCTAGGCACAATAATGAGGCATTTAATTCTCCCATAATTGTGGAGGAGATTCCGGTTGACTGCAATGATGATGACATTTTCGTGCCTGGCAATCAGTATGATTTTGAAAAGGATGCGGATTTGGAAAATAACATTAATGGGCCTGGTAACTCAATCCTTAAAAGGAAGAAGAAATCGTTTTTGGGCTCCCTTAACAGGCCCAATCCAGCCTATTCGAGTAGTATTGAGAAGACAAAGGTTGGGAAGAAGCCCAAAGGTGATGATGATATATTTGGGCTAGACTCGCTATTGGACCAACAAGAACCGGATGGGCCTCAACATGTCTCAGGCGATTATCAGGAAGCAGCCCCAGCATGTCCGATTCCAGATTTGAACGTGCACGGCATAATCAATGAAGAAGTGGACGCCACAATTTCGTTGGCTGGAAAATTGGGAGCTGACCTGAGTAACGCTCAGAATTTGATTCTTGGTTCGCTATCTACCGAAGGGGTACAAGGAGGTATTAAATGAATTGTCTATCGATCAATATACGTGGTGTTGGGGTTCTCGGTAAAGCGGGGTGGATTAAAAAACTAAAACAAGATAACGGGGTTTCTTTTATTGGTATGCAAGAATCTTTAGCTAGTGATATTTCTCCGTCCTTGGTGTCTAGTTTCTGGGGCGGTGTGGGTTTTGATTTTGAATACGCTGGTGCTACCGGTAATTCGGGGGGCCTGGTTAGTATTTGGAATCCTCGAGTTTTTACAAAAGATTTTGTTAATAAAGACAGGAATTTTATTCATGTGGCGGGCACGGTGTCGGCCGATACCATTCGCATTAACCTTCTAAACGTATACGCTCCACAAACAAACGGTGATAAAAGAACTTTGTGGGGGAAAATTGCTAATATTATCCATTCATCTGACGGGTGGTGGATAGTCTTCGGTGATTTTAATGCGGTGAGAAGTAGGGATGAAAGAAAAAACTCTTCGTTTGATTCGGTGTGCTCTAACGACTTCAATGAGTTTATTGATTCCACGGGCCTTAGAGAATATGTTTTAAAAGGTTCTCGTTATACTTACATGTCTAACAGGCGGGGTGTATGTACTTGGAGTAGAATTGATAGATTTCTTGTGTGCGATAATGTTTTCAATAAGTGGTCGAATGCTTGTGTCCGGGTATTGAAAAGAGATTACTCGGATCACTCTCCGGTGGTTTTTTCATTATTAGATACGAACTTTGGGCCAAAACCTTTCAGGTTGTTTGATTCATGGTTAGACCGCCCCGGATGCACTGACGTGATTAAAACAGTTTGGGACGAGTGGATTGATAGCGGTGCAGCAGATCGGAATTTAATGAATAAGCTCAAAAAGCTTCGTTTTTGCCTCCAAGAATGGTTCTCCAATTATGCAGCTATTGAAAAAGATGTTGAAAACCGTCTGCGAGCAGAGAAGGAAGAGTACGAAAACATTATGGAAAACAATGAACTGGACGAGGCTAATCTTTGGATTTGGTCCGAATGTAAGACGGCTTTAGAAGAAATAGATCGATACAGGGCTCAGGACATTCGTCAAAAGTCCCGGGTTAAATGGGCGTCTCTGGGTGACGAGAATACTTCTTTCTTTCATAACATGGTGAATGGTAGAAAGGCGACAAATTTTATCCCGGGTATTTTAATAAATGATGTTTGGGTTACACAGCCAACGCTGGTTAAGAGGGAAGTTATGCGATTTTTTCGAAACCATTTTAAAGAAGATTCTCCGTTGCGGCCGATTCTTATGTGCGACGGGCTGAAGAAACTGCAAGAACAGGACCGTATTAATTTGGTGAATCAGTTTTCTAGAGAGGAAATCAAAGATGCGGTGTTTGAGTGTGGCTCTAATAAAGCGCCAGGTCCTGACGGGTTTAATTTTCGTTTTGTCAAGCGGTTTTGGAACCTATTTGAAGAGGATTTCTATAAAATCATGTCGGAATTTCATTCCTCTGGTTCGATCAGTTGGGGTTGTGGGACGGCCTTCATTACGCTTATTCCGAAGGTGAAATCTCCGATGGGGTTAAAAGATTATAGGCCTATCACCCTCATTGGGATGGTTAACAAGGTTATTTCTAAAATTCTTGCGAACCGTCTCAAGAAGGTAATGGGTCAGTGACGTGAGGTCGAAGTCTCAATCAAATTTAAAACCAAATACTACTAATTAGCTAGCGGTAAGTGGGTTATCGAACACAGGAAGTTTGTGGAATATGTGTTTATCTTATAGTCCTGTAAAATAACTACAATTGTTCTAAAATGACAATAAAGTAAATATCAAGAATTGGATTGTTTTGGTTTAAGAACTAATAACACTAAATATATTTCAAATCACAACGTACCTTTGTAACAGATTAAGAACAAGTGATCACCCTAGATTTCAGGTTTTAATCCACAGTTATGTTTATGCTTACTAGAAAGAACCACATAGACATGGTTCGTGCTTGAATAGTCGTTTGTGATGAAAGAGAACTAAGCACTCGGATTGTAAAATGCGAGGTTGTTACTCGATGATCAATTGACAATTATCCAACCTTAATCCCTCCCATGATATCTCGATTGCCCGTGGCACCAAGAACGTATGGTTTGGGTTAACATCAAACAACAATCAACAACTTACAAACAAATATCCAAACACCATAATAACTCAAACAAACCATTCAAAGTTATCATTCTAGAAATTCAAGCACAAACATAGTGTTTCAAAAGCAAACCTTACATCTAGGATGATCACCACAAGTTTAGCCAAACATGACTTGAATCTTCATCTTCACACAATGGTTCATGTTCAAAGGATTTGATCCCCTAAATCCATTGTTTTCCCATCCTTTTAAACTAGCAATCACAGACCAAATTCCCCTCTTTCTGCCCCAAAAGTCATCAGATCCAGCTTTCCAGCAAAAGGAACCACTCAAGCATTTTATTATGGCAAATTGCACTTTTTCGTCAGCAGCCACCGTAACTTACGGTAGCCACCGTAAGTTACGGTAGCCACAGGACTAGTACGGTGGAAACCTTCTGTGATACGGTGGAAAACTTCAGATTTTGGGGTCTACCGTACCTTACGGTGGCCACCGTAAGGTACGGTAGACACCCACTTTTTTTTTTTTTTTATCCTTCCTTGCTCCATCCCGTCGAGGTCTGTCCATAGCTACGTTTTCTTCATATTAAGCTCCATAATGTGCCTGAAACAAAAGCAACTGTAGTTATCTAATTCAAGATAATTACACAATCAAATATGAGAATATCACGCGTTTTAAAATCATAAAAGGGTTGTTCCTTGAACCACCCGTCAGTCAGGTTATATTCGAGGCCCAATCGGCGTTCTTGACAGATAGATGTATCCTGGACGGCCCTCTTATGCTTAATGAAGTGTTGGATTGGTTGAAGAAAAGAAACAAAAAAACGTTCTTATTGAAGATTGATTTTGAGAAAGCATATGACAACGTCAATTAGAATTTCTTATTATCTATTCTGTCTCAGATGGGCTTTCATCAGTTGTGGTGTGAATGGATTAAAGGTTTATGCTCGTCTGCCAGAGCCACGGTATTGGTGAACGGCTCCCCGACATTTGAATTCGGTTGTGGAAAAGGCCTTAGACAGGGAGATCCTCTATCTCCTTTTCTTTTCTTAATTGTTATGAAAGCCCTCTCTTGGATGTTAAGAAAAGCTCAAAATATCGGCGTTTTTAAAGGGGTTAGCCTGGACAGTGATGATACGGAATTGTCCCATCTTTTCTATGCGGACGATGCTCTTATAATGGGAGAATGGTCTCGTGACAATATCCAAAGCATTGCTCGTGTTCTCCGTATATTTTATTTATGCTCGGGCCTTCGAATAAACCTCTATAAATCTAATATTTTTGTTATTGGTGTGGAGAACATAGAGGTGGATAATATGATGGAGTTCTTGGGTTGCAAAAGAGGCGAATACCCTTTCAATTATCTCGGCATTCGAGTTGGTGCTAAGATGTCTCGGATTAATAATTGGAATCCAGTTATCGAGGTGGTTAGAAATCGACTCGTCTCATGGAAAGCTAGAACGCTTTCGATTAGTGGTCGCTTGATTCTTATTAAATTGGTTCTAGAGAACTTACCTATCTATTACCTCTCTTTATATAGAGCACCTAAGGCGGTTATAGAATACATTGAAAACATCATGAGATGATTTTTATGGGCGGGCGCTAGCGACGATAAAAAATTTCTTGGGTGGCTTGGGAGGTTGTTACTACTCCAAAAAATAAAGGGGGTTTGGGCATTTCCAAATTGCAAGAGGTTAATGAGGCCTTGTTGTTAAAATGGTCGTGGAGATTTAAACGGGTGGCGACGCTTTGTGGAAGAAGATCATATTGGGGTGCCACGGGACGTCTAGACCTTGGGCTTTGCTTCCATGCAATAATGGTATACATGGGTGTTGGAAATCGATCGTTAAGGTGGGGGAAAGGAAACTTCCTAACGGGGCCGAAGCTTAACTCCAACTTCATTGGAGAGGTTAGGGATGGTCATTCTATAAGTTTTTGGGCCGATACTTGGTTGAGGGATGCTCCTCTTCGTGATCTCTATCCTAATCTTTTTAGTCTTGATAGACAAAAATGGGTTATGGTGTCCAATCGAATTACTTGGGAAGACAACTCCAAGGTTATGGCATGGAATTGGCGTAGGCAACCTTCATCAGCTGAGGAGGTTACCGAACTATTTTTGCTGTTGAACGACATTCATGAGATTGTGCGAAAAGAAGGAAGAGATAATTGGAAGTGGAAGGGGGATAAAAATGGTATTTTTTCAGTTGCCTTGGCCAAGAAGCTTCTCATGAGTTACAATACAGGTCCCAACAGATCCACGATTCATTGGAAGACATGGGTGCCCCTAAAATGTCAAATTATGGTGTGGAGATTGTCTCTTAATCGTTTGCCCACTGTTGCAGAATTAATTAAACGAGGAGTCAACATCACTTGCCAACAATGCAGTCTCTGCGATGATGATCAAGAGACCGCCCTGCATCTGTTTACCGGCTACCGTTTTACACACAAGGTTTGGTTCCGTATAGAAGATTGGTGTAGGCTTCCTCACAACTTTGTATTTCACATCAAAGACATTCTTAGTATTCCGAACAGATGATCCAATTCCAAACAAGCTAAACGGGTGTTGCGAGGCATTGTTTACACGACCTTATGGGTGATATGGAATGAGCGGAATAATCGGATCTTCAACAACAAAAGCCGTAGACCTATAGGGATTGTCGAAATTGTAAAATTTACTTCGTTTTTTTGGTACCGTCATAGGTCTAGGCATAAAGATATCGAGTGGAAAGCTTGGTGTAATTATCCGTTTGATTGATGTATTGGTTGTTCGCTCTTAGGTCCTTTATTTGAGGACTTTTTGAGCTTTGGTTAATGAAGTTTTCTTTTAAAAAAATGGATGAGCTGTAGGGTATAGCCGCCCTAGCTTAGCTGTTGAACTCTTAAAAATGGAATAAGGTGTAGGGTATAGCCGCCCTAGCTTAGCTGTTGAACTCTCAAAAGCACGTGTTTCGTGCAGACCCACCCAAAACATCACGTGACAGTTAAAATGTTTCATTTGGTCATCGGTAAGGATTGCTATATAATATGTTTCTAACATTATATTTATTAAAATCTATTAAGTTTCATTTTTAAATTAAGGTTATCTATTTTTAACGTTAAATAAAATCATATGTTATTCATATAAGAGCAAAATGATCTTTTTGATATCATTTCTAAACATTTTAACCTATCTCTTGTAAATCAAATTATAGGTACTTGTTGATTCTTATATGGATTGTGAAGTCAACTATAGTTAGTCAATGTGATGTTATCAATTAAGCTTCGGAAGTAATATACTAAAGCTTCGAAAGTTATGCAATAAGCTTCGGAAGCAGTACAATAAGCTTCGGAAGCAGCTTCATATTACTTTGGTTAGTTTAATGGTGCTTTATGTCAATAATCAAAGTATGAGGTGTTTAGTGATAGCATAGAAGGTTGTTATAGTTTGTTAATTGTTGTTAACGGCTATAGGGTGTTTTAAAGGATCTTCTTCCTTTTTGGATTGTAATCTCTTTCAATCTTTCGTTCATCAATTTCACTGAAGTTTCTGTCATTCGAATTTGTTCATTTTCAATTCTTTGTGTTCAATTTGTAAGTAGTATCAGAGCCTGGTTCGGCTCAAGTTTGAAGAATTGATTCGATCGCATTGGTTAATCGAAGTGACGATGGTATCCACCAAGTTCGAAATCGAGAAATTCGATGGCAAAAATGATTCAGTTTGTGGAGAGTAAAGATGAAGGCCCTTCTTGTTCACCAAAGATTGGCGGAAGCACTCACCGGAGGTGAAGCCCCTGTTCCGGTCGGAGCGACTGATAAAGAAAGGAGGGAAATCACCGAGAAATGGAAAGAACAGGGCTTCAAGGCCCACAGCGCCATCATCCTCAGCCTGGGTGATAGGGTGCTTCGTGAAGTCACGAAGGAGACCACGGCAGCGGGAATTTGGACCAAACTCGAGTCATTGTATATGACAAAGAGTTTGGCGAATAGGTTGTATTTGAAGAAGAGGCTATACACCTTTCACATGAACTCAGGGAAATCAGTTGAAGACCATACTGATGACTTCAACAAGCTGATACTGGATCTTGAAAACATTGGAATCAAGTTGAGCGAAGAAGATCAAGCCCTCATATTCTTGACTTCTTTGCCCCCAAACTACGAACACTTTGTGGACACACTACTGTATGGTAGGAATACCCTAACCATGGAAGAAGTACTAGCAGCATTAAACTCAAGAGAGTTGAAGAAAAGGTCAGACTCACAAGATGAAGGTGGAGAGGGTGTCACACCCTCGCTTATAGCGGAAACACGAGGATGCGACGGACGGGATCGTCATAACACTTGGTATAATAACAGAGAGATAATACATGCCAAATTCTCGTGTCATGACGTCGCCCGATACAATGGTGACTTGGGTCGTGGTTAGTCAGTTCCACGACTATCATAGTCTTATTGATTCTAATCCAAATTACACAATGTTCAAATATGGAAACAAATTACAAATATTACATATGCAAAACTATTAAAATCCTGAGGTCTCTGCTAAGGCATCTGCACTAGCTATCCTCTTTGATTATGTTCACCTGAAAAGATATGCTCAAAAATGTCAACACATAATGTTGGTGAGTTCCGCAGGTTTAAATTGAAAACATGTAATTGATGCTGTATAAAATTTGATATGGAATCATACTGCAAGCACAAACCACATAACATGTGTTTAAAGACAACCAAACCTAATGACGTTATGCATATAAATCTGACGGAATATATTCACCCATGGCCTGATTGCTGGCAGCTGTAGTCGGTAACTCACAAGTTAAACCGATCTGTCGAGGGTGGGGGTGTCAACCCAGTAGTACTACCAATACCTAACCGTTGGTTCCCAAACCCGGGAATTAATGGTTGTAAGAATCATAGAATAACACCATGTATGCATGCAAAACAGTAACATTGATTCCAAGTATGAAAACAGTATATACAGTGTACAGCATTGAAAACGGGTGAGCATACTTTTCCCCCATTAATTGAAAACATTGGAAACTTGTATAAACATAAAAAAAGGGGCCACGAAACTCACCTGGTATCCTTATATAAATTCAGAGCTCGATAAAGAAAGTGATGATCATCAACAAAGCAATCCTTCCCGATTACTCACGCCATTAGTCTAGTGTCGCCCCTTGTCTAACCACTTCCAATTCCAAACTCCTAACAGCCACAACCCAATCACAATCACAGCAACAACAGCCACATTTACAGCCCAATCATAACAACAATCACAATTTGCAAACCGCAGCCCACCTCCGCCGGTAATCCGACAACCATATCGACTATATGAACAGCTTTCAACCAACACAACAGCCTATTTCATGGGCCCAGCCCCATTGGGCAGCCTTCGGGTAGCCACGACAGCCAACGTTCACCACAACCGACAACAACACAAACATAATCACAGTTTACCTTACCAGCACTGCTGTTTTGCAAACGTCATCCAAACACCGACTACATGCTGCCCCAACCATCACCGCCGCGACCACCATCGACTGCCATCGCCATCGCAGCCGTGACCATCATCGAACAACCATACTCGCGGTCGACCTCCACAACCGCGATGACCACAGCCGTGACAACACTGCTGCCATCACCTTCACCACCTCAGCCAACCGTCGGCTTACCATCACCACCGTCACCCGTCGCCTTACCATCACCACCCTCGCCGTCACACCGCTGTCGCAGCCACAATCGACCACCATTATCGTTGCCAATCGACATCCTAGCCTCCCAACCATGAACCCTCGGCAACCATCACCTCAAAATCGACCTGCAACCGCCACTTCATCCTTAGATTTTTGTCGCCTTGTTGAGTTTTAGGAGAAATTGAAGCCACTATCACGACCGGGGCGTCGAGGGGAGCCCGGATGCGCGTGCCACTCGCCGGCACTCGCCGGAATCGGCCGCCGGAGGCCGGAGTCTTGGCCGGATCGAAGAAAGGGGGAAAGGGAGGAGGTCGCGCGGCTGCTTCCCTCTCTCTCTCTGATTTTTGGGTTTTAAAACCCTAAAATGGAAAATGGTTGGTTTTTATAGTAGGTTAAATGAAACGGGTTCGGTTCGCACACGTTCGGTTAAGGTTTTCACGTAGCGTTTAAATTTGTTTTTCGTTAGTTTCAATTTATACAAAATTTTAATAGTGTTCCGAGATTATGTATTTAAAACATGCCGGATAATCAGACGAGTTTGTAACTTATTGCGTATTTAACACGTTTCACGGTTTCCCGCGTTTTTATCGAATGAGCGTTAATGTTATCATTTTTCTATCAACATATATACAATTAAGTATTAAAATGATATTTTGAGTGTTAACTTCCTTTGTTAGTCACCTTAAAGCTTTATCTGATGAATTCTCGGGTTTTAACTGATCGTAACCCGGTTCGCGTCACGGTCGCGTTTCGGAACGCAGTTATTCCAGACAACATACCATTCATCAAATTCAATATGTTATGATAATAAACAAAGATTAGATAAATATTTTCGGAGTTACGAGACTCGATCGTCATAACAGACGTCAGTTAAATGCCGGTGAAAACCAGTTCTCGCGTTTCGCTTACGAAATTCGGTTGTTTATGCTTGATTGATGAAAAATCTTTCAACAAACATCATTTATGATATTGTTAGCATTAACAATGATTTGGATTGGATGACAAGCCATTATAAGGAATTCTGATGGAATTCAGACGTTAGTACGCGTTAAATTGCCGGATTTTACCCGGTATGGGTTCTGAATCTGTTTTCAGTTTGGATCTTTTCCATAGTTGTTTCAAATCACATAAGAATTCATTGTTTTATGGTTTCTCATTTGATTAGTTTGTAAACATGCATTTGGGCCTTAAATGGGCCTTGTTTATATGGTCGGGCCCTTATTGGGCTTATTGGGCCCAAAAGGCTAGTTTCGTTTTGCAAGATTTCTTTGGTAAGCCCAAATCAATCCGGACCTTTATTGGGTCCTATAATACATTAGGCTTTCTAATTGGGCTAGATTTCAGGGGTGTTACATTCTCCCCACCTTTTAGAAATTTCGTCCTCGAAATTTTAATATTGCTAACATTGTTTCCGAGTGTGATACAATCATAGCATGAGTCTTGAGGATTCGAAACTACCACGCTAAAACTAAGAAGTTTTCCCGATTGCTAGAAAAATGAAGAGGTTAGGCCACACATGAAAGTCTTCATCTTTCAAGGTCTCCTCCTTAATTCTCAACTTTCTTCCGAAAGATTTCTTCGATCTCTTCCTTCCATTATTCCTTCTTAAAGGGTTAAGTCTTTTCTTTCACTATGTGCTTCTTCGAGTATGCTTCTTTTTCCGGAACGGTTCTATATCATAATATCAGTCTTCGAGTAGCTCCGTTCATCTTATCAGACGCATGTCAAGAGTTTTGCGAGATAGGATGTGCCATAAACTCTCGGGAACCAACGTTAGGAGAATTTACAAGTTCAAGAAATGATACAGCGAAGGCAATAGAAGAAAAGCCTAACTGTAGGCTATCTGCATTTGTCAAAAAGGGTAAGCAGATACTAATGGGGTCAAGACTCGTTCTCTCGCATTTGGTAATACGGATGTCTTAGGACAATGCGGATGATGGCCTCCTATCCACACTTGTCAATGCAGTTGACTTTACCGATTTTCGATCACCCTATTGTGCTTGGTCTAGTATTCTGATGTGTAGTTGGTAATGTCGCGCCGATAATGTATCCAGGTGCATCCTTTTATTTTATGAAAGTTTCCAGTTCATGCTTAATGTAGCTCTTCATGTATTTTCTTGATTCATCGGGTGACTAGAGATTGCCTTGTACCGTTGCATCAACACATCTGAAACTTTCTTGTTTTTTTTTTTTGGAATAAATACGGATGTCATCAATGAAGACGATGACAAACTTGTCTAAATAGAGTTTACACACTCGATTTATGAGGTCTATGAAAACCGCTGGTGCGTTGGGCAACCCAAACAGCATAACCAAAAACTCATAGTGGTCATACTAGTTAAATTTTCTGGAAATACTTCCTTAGGCATCAACAAATCTTCATGCAAGAAATGAGTCTTAAATCCCTTCCTGGTCATTTTCATTGAATCTTAAGCACTTCACCATTTGATAGAGAATTACGTACTACCTCCTAATGGACTATCTCGGTTTCGTGCTTCGATAACCAATTCATACGATATTAAGTCTATGTCAAGGACATGATCTTCTTGTACTTCTTTACAACCTCTAATTATTACCATTCTCATCTCAACCGACTAACTAATTTCTAAGCAACTGGGGTTCATGAAAAACAAAGGAGTGAATTCGAAAGAATCGAAGTTATCTTCTACCAGTATCCAACAAATGTGTATTGATTGATAATAAGATATGTTTCTATAAAAACATTTGAGTATTCTTGTCTACTTTACCACTAGCTTGCTGGCTTAAATCTCTAACTTCTTTCTACTACTCACCAGATTTTCCCAATGTCCTTCTTAATTCTATTTGGTCTAAATGTCACAAGGTATGACATTAGCTTTGTCACTCATGGATTTTGTCAGTATAAAGAGCACGATTCTAGAATTACAATTCTAACTTTTGCATTTCATTCCTCGGGTAGTAGTACTCACTCACCAAAGATTTGAACTCATCTCAAGTCATGGCTATTGCAGCCTCACTACCTCGGACTTTGACGAGATTAAAAAAAAAACTACGGATAACGATTCAGAGTTTATTTTGATAACCATTTGATTTAGGCACACAATGCCTTAGAATATGATTTAAGATTTGTGTGTGCTTTGATAGGAATCAAAGTATAAAAAGAATCACATATGGTTCCACTCATCAAGTTCCAATAACCCATGCTTCGGTCCATCAAGATCATCACGTAGCCCAGTTTAAGCACATTCTTAGTATACCGGTAATGCTTATATATAGGGTTCCCCGCAGCGTTCCCACCACATCCACGATATACCTTGAATAATACTTAAACTAGTTACATAACATCTTAATTTTCCTTAGCATCATTCCAAAGAATAGCGTAATATAAGTTTGATGTGAGCTACCGCAACTTATGTATAGGCGGTTTTACCAGTATATAAATGGCTACAGACAAACCTATACATCGGTTCCACACGGGAATTGATGACTGTAGAGAAAACATTTCCAAAGTGTAAATAGTTTAATATGACGTAGCAAGATCCACAAAGCGTATACGTATAGTTTACAACCAAACCAATCCATGCCTCAGTCAATCGGGATCATCACGTAGCCCAGTTTAAACACATTCTTGGTATACCAAGGATGCTTATATATAGGGTTCCCCGCAGCGTTCCCACCACATCCGTGGCATACCTAGAACGATGCCTAAACCAGTTACGTGACATCCGTTTATCCTTAGCATGATCTTAAAGAATAACGTATTGTATGTGTAGAGAGTATCATTACTCCTCTACATTTATGTATTCCACTTTCATTCTAAGCATTATTCAGTAGTTACTGAAACGTTAAGTGGAGAAATGTCTCATAAGGTCAATATTATGATTGGAAATACTATAAAGGCTCTAAATAGGACAGGACTTGAGTAAATGTTAATAATGTTTGATTGCCTTCAACAAGGACTTATAATGTTTGATTGCCTTCAACAAGGACTTATAATGTTTGATTGCCTTCAACAAGGACTTACTAGATTTATGACCCTAGCACCCTAGGGTATAGAATAGGAACATGTGATACTCATGATCGTTACCTCATGGTAAGATTAACCAGACTTCTCATGCATGGTGAATTGCAATTACGTGTGCACCCGTAATGGTAATTTACCTTGCATGATCACCCTTAGCTTCACTTACCCCAAGATAACATCATAGTATTATTTAGATTCATCAAGCACAAATAATGTATTGTCCTTATGTCCATGAGCCAGTATTCCAATAATAGCATGTAATAGCAAATAAGCACATAAGCACATTATGTCTAATGATAGCTGCATATTCGTCACATTTTCAGAATTTCAGTCATAACCATGATAGGGTCGGATTCAATATCAGAGATCGACGCTACGCGTGATCACCGAAGTTTCCTAATAATATGATGTTGTACAAACGTCTAGTTTGTACTTTTCCTTTTCAGTAGTTTGTACAACAGCTGAAGAGTTTGTTCTTCAGTTGTTATAGTTTCAGTAGTTTGTAAACGACTGGAGAGTTTGTTTTTCAGTCGTTGTACCTTTTCAGTACTTGTAACAGTTAGAATACTTAACATTTTTGTAAGAGGATGTCAGCTGTTTGACATCTAGTATCAAAGTATCCCATGGAGAAAAACTAAGAGTATTAATGTCTTTCTCAGGATGTTCAGATAACACGTGTATATGTATAAAGTCAAGTATGTAGGAACATACTTGTATATTATTAGGTATATAGGAATATACCTGTATATTAAGTTCATAGACTTAATATACTTGACCCATTTGCCTTGTAGATTTGTGTATTGACCATAGTTTATCACTCATCCCAGAAATCCTCAGGTAGCGTAACGGGTCTCGCAATGAGATTTATACGAATACACTTGCCTTAGCCCGAAGGCTTTTTGCCAGGAAATCCAGAATACAGGTGTCTATGTGTCACACAAATCATGAAAGACATTTAGGTAAAATCAAATGCACATAATTCCTAGCATGCATTCTATATGAAGGTTCTTAGGTTATAGTCTAGGTCGAATTCTCCACCTAATTCTCTATAACCAAGGCTCTGATACCAATCTGTCACACCCTCACTTATAGCGGAAACACGAGAATGCGACGGACGGGATCGTCATAACACTTGGTATAATAATAGAGAGATAATACATGCCAAATTCTCGTTTCATGACGTCGCCCGACACAATGGTGACTTGTGTCGTGGTTAGTCAGTTCCACGACTATCATAGTCTTATTGATTCTAATCCAAATTACACAATGTTCAAGTATGGAAACAAATTACAAATATTACATATGCAAAACTATTAAATCCTGAGGTCTCTGCTAAGGCATCTGCACTAGCTATCCTCTTTGATTATATTCACCTGAAAAGATATGCTCAAAAATGTCAACACATAATGTTGGTGAGTTCCGCAGGTTTAAATTGAAAACATGTAATTGATGCTGTATAAAATTTGATATGGAATCATACTGCAAGCACAAACCATATAACATGTGTTTAAAGACAACCAAACCTAATGACGTTATGCATATAAATCTGACGGAATATATTCACCCATGGCCTGATTGCTGGCAGCTGTAGTCGGTAACTCACAAGTTAAACCGATCTGTCGAGGGTGGGGGTGTCAACCCAGTAGTACTACCAATACCTAACCGTTGGTTCCCAAACCCGGGAATTAATGGTTGTAAGAATCATAGAATAACACCATGTATTCATGCAAAACAGTAACATTGATTCCAAGTATGAAAACAGTATATACAGTGTACAGCATTGAAAACGGGTGAGCATACTTTTCCCCCATTAATTGAAAACATTGGAAACTTGTATAAACATAAAAAAGGGGCCACGAAACTCACCTGGTATCCTTATATAAATTCAGAGCTCGATAAAAGAAAGTGATGATCATCAACAAAGCAATCCTTCCCGATTACTCACGCCATTAGTCTAGTGTCGCCCCTTGTCTAACCACTTCCAATTCCAAACTCCTAACAGCCACAACCCAATCACAATAACAGCAACAACAGCCACATTTACAGCCCAATCATAACAACAATCACAATTTGCAAACCGCAGCCCACCTCCGCCGGTAATCCGACAACCATATCGACTATATGAACAGCTTTCAACCAACACAACAGCCTATTTCATGGGCCCAGCCCCATTGGGCAGCCTTCGGGTAGCCACGACAGCCAACGTTCACCACAACCGACAACAACACAAACATAATCACAGTTTACCTTACCAGCACTGCTGTTTTGCAACCGTCATCCAAACACCGACTACATGCTGCCCCAACCATCACCGCCGCGACCACCATCGACTGCCATCGCCATCGCAGCCGTGACCATCATCGAACAACCATACTCGCGGTCGACCTCCACAACCGCGATGACCACAGCCGTGACAACACTGCTGCCATCACCTTCACCACCTCAGCCAACCGTCGGCTTACCATCACCACCGTCACCCGTCGCCTTACCATCACCACCCTCGCCGTCACACCGCTGTCGCAGCCACAATCGACCACCATTATCGTTGCCAATCGACATCCTAGCCTCCCAACCATGAACCCTCGGCAACCATCACCTCAAAATCGACCTGCAACCGCCACTTCATCCTTAGATTTTTGTCGCCTTGTTGAGTTTTAGGAGAAATTGAAGCCACTATCACGACCGGGGCGTCGAGGGGAGCCCGGATGCGCGTGCCACTCGCCGGCACTCGCCGGAATCGGCCGCCGGAGGCCGGAGTCTTGGCCGGATCGAAGAAAGGGGGAAAGGGAGGAGGTCGCGCGGCTGCTTCCCTCTCTCTCTTTGATTTTTGGGTTTTAAAACCCTAAAATGGAAAATGGTTGGTTTTTATAGTAGGTTAAATGAAACGGGTTCGGTTCGCACACGTTCGGTTAAGGTTTTCACGTAGCGTTTAAATTTGTTTTTCGTTAGTTTCAATTTATACAAAATTTTAATAGTGTTCCGAGATTATGTATTTAAAACATGCCGGATAATCAGACGAGTTTGTAACTTATTGCGTATTTAACACGTTTCACGGTTTCCCGCGTTTTTATCGAATGAGCGTTAATGTTATCATTTTTCTATCAACATATATACAATTAAGTATTAAAATGATATTTTGAGCGTTAACTTCCTTTGTTAGTCACCTTAAAGCTTTATCTGATGAATTCTCGGGTTTTAACTGATCGTAACCCGGTTCGCGTCACGGTCGCGTTTCGGAACGCAGTTATTCCAGACAACGTACCATTCATCAAATTCAATATGTTATGATAATAAACAAAGATTAGATAAATATTTTCGGAGTTACGAGACTCGATCGTCATAACAGACGTCAGTTAAATGCCGGTGAAAACCAGTTCTCGCGTTTCGCTTACGAAATTTGGTTGTTTATGCTTGATTGATGAAAAATCTTTCAAAAAACATCATTTATGATATTGTTAGCATTAAAAATGATTTGGATTGGATGACAAGCCATTATAAGGAATTCTGATGGAATTCAGACGTTAGTACGCGTTAAATTGCCGGATTTTACCCGGTATGGGTTCTGAATCTGTTTTCAGTTTGGATCTTTTCCATAGTTGTTTCAAATCACATAAGAATTCATTGTTTTATGGTTTCTCATTTGATTAGTTTGTAAACATGCATTTGGGCCTTAAATGGGCCTTGTTTATATGTTCGGGCCCTTATTGGGCTTATTGGGCCCAAAAGGCTAGTTTCGTTTTGCAAGATTTATTTGGTAAGACCAAATCAATCCGGACCTTTATTGGGTCCTATAATACATTAGGCTTTCTAATTGGGCTAGATTTCAGAGGGTCTCTTTGTAAGAGGCAGGCCTGAGACAAGAGACTCAAGGAATTCAAAATCAGACATCCAACAAGGTCCAAATCAAGATCCAAGAGGAAGTGCTTTGTGTGTCAATCCGAGAAGCACTTAAAGAAAGATTGCCCTGAGTGGAAAGGTAAGAAAGCTGAGAAAGGGGGGGTTTAAAGCTTCAAACAACTGCACACAGTCAGGTGGGAATTCTGATGGGTATGAGAGTGCAGATGTACTGATGACTATTGGCGCTGATAGCAACAACAAAGGATGGGTGTTAGACTCTGGATGCTCATTCCACATGACCCCATTGAAAGAGGTATTTTCTAAATTGACACTAAAGAAGTCCGGGACAGTGAAGTTGGGTGATGATAGAGTTTGTGAAATCCATGGGATTGGATCAGTGTTGTTCAAGTTACACAATGGCACTGAGATGACCCTAACTGATGTTAGATATGTTCCAGAGTTAAAGAGAAGTTTGATGTCAATGGGCACTTTTGAAAGGGCTGGACATCAAGTGTGCCTCAAGAATGGGAAAGCTAAGGTGATCAATGGATCATTGGTTGTGCTATCAGGGACCAGGAGGGAGAACAACATATACACTCTTGATGGGGATGTATGTATAGAAGAGGTGTCTATAGTGACGACCACAGGAAGTGAAGCTACTATCTTATGGCATGAAAGGCTTGGGCACATAAGTCAACAAGGATTGGTTGAACTAAAGAACCAAGGGGTGTTGCCAGGGTTATCTGATTGCACCATTGAGTTCTGCGAGTATTGCATTTTGGGTAAAGCTCACAGGGTCAAGTTCAATAAAGGGAATCATAGTACAAAAGGGGTGTTGGATTATGTGCACTCTGATCTTTGGGGGCCAGCAAAGCAGGTGTCATTGGGTGGAGCGTATTACTTTCTGTCAATCATTGATGATTACTCCCGGAGGGTGTGGGTGTATCCATTAAAGAAGAAGCATGAAGCCTTTAACAAGTTTAAAGACTGGAAAGCCTTGGTTGAAAGACAAGTTGAGAGAAGGGTAAAGAAATTGAGGACTGATAATGGGCTTGAGTTCTGTAGTGAAGAGTTCTCAAAGTTTTGTAGAGAACAAGGGATTGCAAGGCATCTGACAGTTCCAGGTACACCACAGCAAAATGGGTTGGTGGAAAGGATGAATAGAACTTTGTTAGATAGGGTGAGATGTATGCTAACAAGTTCTGGATTGCCTAAGTCCTTCTAGGCTGAGGCTGTGTCAACAGCAGCTTATTTGATTAATAGATCTCCAAGTGCTGCTATCCAAAAGAAGACCCTAATGGAGGTGTGGTCAGGTGAGAAGGTGAAGTATGACAACCTAAAGGTGTTTGGGTCTTTGGCATATGCACATATCAGTCAGGGGAAGTTGGAGCCTAGAGCTCAAAAATGTGTGTTTCTGGGTTTCTCAGAAGGTGTAAAGGGCTACAGGCTATGGAGACTTGAGAATTCCAAAGTTTTGGTGAGTAGAGATGTAGTTTTCAATGAAAAGTTACTATACAAGGATATAGTAGGTGGATCTAGTCAAGTAGAGGTCTCTGAATCTCTAACCAAGGGTGTTCAGATAGAGGTGGAGCCTCCAACACCAGAACACACAAGCACTCAAAGTGACAAAGATGATGATAGTGATCATAATCATGAAGTTCCTTACAGTATTGGTAGGGGAAGACCAAGAAGAAATGTTCAACCGCCTTTGAGGTTTAGAGAAGGGGATGACATATCTGCGGTGGCATACATGGCAGCTGAGTTTGAAGCTGTGCATGAGCCTATGACATTTGATGAAGCAGTCAATTCAAGTGAGAAGAGTGAATGGATTGCTGCTATGAAGGATGAAATGAAATCTTTGTTTGAGAATGAGACATGGGAGCTTGTTGATAGACCTGCTGATCAAAAGCTGGTGGCATGTAAATGGTTATACAAGTTAAAGGATGGGGCTACTCCTGGGGACAAGCCTAGATTCAAAGCTAGGCTGGTGGCAAAGGGATTTACCCAAAGAGCTGGGGTGGATTACACTGAGATCTTTTCTCCAGTGGTCAAACACTCTTCAATAAGAGTGATCTTATCATTAGTAGCTCATCAGGATTTAGAATTGGAACAGCTGGATGTTAAGATAGCTTTTCTACATGGGTACTTAGATGAGAAGATTTACATGGCACAGCCTAAAGGGTTTGAAGAAAAGGGCAGTGAACATAAAGTGTGTCTCTTGAAAAAGTCCTTGTATGGTCTCAAACAGTCACCAAGGCAATGGTATAGAAGATTTGATGAGTATGTTGTCAGTCGTGGATTTAGAAAAAGCTTATATGACAGTTGTGTTTATGTGAAAGAAGCAGCTGGTCACATTAATGTTTTCTTGTTACTCTATGTGGATGACATGCTTATAGCTTGCAAAGACAAATCTCAAATTGAAGTTACTAAGAAGTTACTGATGGATAAGTTTGATATGAAGCAACTTGGTGAAGCCAGGAAGATTATTAGGATGGAAATTGTTAGAGACAGAAGTTGCAAGCAGTTGAAAGTGTCTCAGGGTACTTATCTAATGAAGGTGTTGAGAAATTTTGGTATGGACAACAGCAAACCTGTTAGTACCCCACTGGCTCATCATTTTAATCTCTCTAGTAATGATAGTCCTCAAGCAGAAGAAGAATGTGCTTATATGAGAAATGTTCCATATGCAAATGCAGTTGGCAGCCTGATGTATCTCATGGTGTGTAGCAGGCCTGATATTGGTTATGGAGTTAGTGTTGTGAGTAGGTTTCTTGCTAATCCTGGTAAGAAACATTGGTTGGCTGTTAAGTGGCTGTTGAGGTATCTTAATGGTACTAGAGAGTTTGGTTTAGTATATGGTGTCAATGCTAATGCAGCACAGGAGTTGAGTAATACTGCATAGAATTTGATTGGGTTTGTTGACTCAGATTATGCTAAGGATTTGGATCGTGGTAGGTCAATCACTGGATATGCCTTTAAGTTCTTAGATAATCTAGTCAGTTGGAAGGCTAGATTGCAATCAGTAGTTGCATTGTCAACAATTGAGTCAGAGTATATTGCTCTGACTGAGGCAGTCAAAGAAGCTCTATGGCTGAAAAGGTTTGTAATTGATTTGGGAGTTCAATCAAGTGCAGTTGTGTACTGTGATAACCAAGGTGCAGTGTTGTTATCTCGGAATAGTCTATTTCATGAGAGGACTAAGCATATTAGAGTCAAATATCATTTCATAAGGGATGTTGTGAGCTCTAAGGATGTGGATGTTGAGAAGGTTGATACTGAATATAATCCAGCTGATGTTTTTACTAAACCGTTGCCTGGATCAAAGTTCAGTTTCTGTCTTGATGCTTTGGGAATTGGCTAATGGAATGCTAGAGTTGACTTCAAGGTGGAGATTGTTGATTCTTATATGGATTGTGAAGTCAACTATAGTTAGTCAATGTGATGTTATCAATTAAGCTTCGGAAGTAATATACTAAAGCTTCGGAAGTTATGCAATAAGCTTCGGAAGCAGTACAATAAGCTTCGAAAGCAGCTTCATATTACTTTGGTTAGTTTAGGGGTGCTTTATGTCAATAATCAAAGTATGAGGTGTTTAGTGATAGTATAGAAGGTTGTTATAGTTTGTTAATTGTTGTTAACGGCTATAGGGTGTTTAAAAGGATCTTCTTCCTTTTTGGATTGTAATCTCTTTCAATCTTTCGTTCATCAATTTCACTGAAGTTTCTGTCATTCGAATTTATTCATTTTCAATTCTTTGTGTTCAATTTGTAACAGTACTCTTTTATACTCTTGAGTTACTCATTGTTTCATACAAAAGCTCAGATTGTCAAGCAAGAAAGAAAAGATTTAAAGCTCGTAATCATATATCAGATATCAAGTTAAATATAAGAGAGATTTATAAGATAAATGTTTGTAAAATTAATCTTTATTGGACTTTGATAGATTTTTTCACAGTTAAGATGACTATTGATCTTCATCGCAATCACTTTACATTATCGTGTATGTATAATGAATTAATGATATCCTTTGATCTTTTATTCTTTGTAAATTTTACTTTGATTCGGAAAAAATTAGTAAAACTTAACCTCATATAACTCTTTACAAATAGTTTTAACAAGTGCTAAAAACACCCTTGTTCTGGTCCGGGGGAAACAATACGGCTCACGAGATCATACAGAGCCAAAGAGTGAGCTTCGAATTGTTATCTTTGGCCCACATCACATTATGTTCATGCTTTGGTCTGGACTTTTGATCATCACCGTAGGCTGACCACTCCAAAATGTTTGCCTACAAAAGATTAAACCCGAACCTCTGTTTCATAGCACAAGCCGCCTACCATTAGCCCCGTCAAGTTAGTAACATTTTTACTTTGATAATATCACATCATTATACATTCGAAGGGCGTGTTTTGAATTGCTTCTCAAAACAACTTATTGACTTTTCCAATAAATTAATAATTTAGTA
The DNA here is from genome assembly GCA_024085815.1 of Flaveria linearis. Lineage (NCBI taxonomy): Eukaryota > Viridiplantae > Streptophyta > Magnoliopsida > Asterales > Asteraceae > Flaveria > Flaveria linearis. Next base: position 53,806 of record JABSNV010000764.1, on the reverse strand, counting down.
TGATTAACTTATTTATCTTACAACCATTACATTACCGAACATTATATAATAGTTTTTTAACTTTTTAAAAATTAATAAGTTATTACAATTCGGCTATTTTCCCCCAAATTTTATCGAGGGTTTGTTCTTCCGTCATTTGGGTAACCGAACAACGGCCCTTCAAAATTGTTATGATATATTGCTATTTGCTTCTACTCTGTTTCAATTTCTTCATATAACAAAAACACAGATTTCGAAAAGAGTATTCAGTATGATGTCGTTGGGTTTATCATCTTCATCGTCACTCTTCTGCAAATTCTTCAATCGCACCACCAAATCTTCTACTTACCGCTTCAGAGCTTCCGCCGATGTTCCCGATTTTCTTTCCGTCGATTGGTACGCTTTCTTAGTTTTAATCCTTAAATCAAAGTTTATATGTTCAGAATTTGGTATTATGGTTTTTAATTTTGATGTCATGATTCATAGTTTAGGATATGATGAATTATGGGAAAGTGTTGCGTTAATTTGATTATGTTCTGTTAACTTTGATTGAAGGAATTGGAATCTTGTAAAGTGGGTGCATTTGATGATTAGGTCTATGAAACCAGTATGGTTGAAAAGGATTATTGAGATCATTGCACTTTAGGTGTTTGATTGTATTAGGGCTATTGTTGATCTTATGTGATTGGAAGTTGATTATGTGAGGATTCACCATAGATGAACCATGCTATTTATTTGTAATTTTGTATGGAACTATTGAAAGAACTTTGGGGTAAAGAATCCACTTTACAAACTTTCATAGTTCCATTGTCTTTGGAAAAGGTGAATCCGGTTCTTTAACGATCATGGTGGTTTACTGTTTAATGCTGATCATTGTTATTCTTGATGCCTAAAAAGCTGTTTTTGCGTAAAGCATGTTGGGCAAAGTATGAAATTAATTGCGAAAGTATTCGACGCTTCTTTGTCAAGAACGTTCCATTTTTGGAAGGTCTAGCATTTGATTTTTCTATATTGTAAGAGAAAGATGAATTGTCCAAAATAAGTCTTTAAAATCCTTTTAAAGTGTGAACTGATTGGGATGGTGTGAGGACTAGTTTATTATCTTCATCATAACCTTGTGGAGAATCAAGAACGTAGATTTAAAGACTCCTTTATTGGTCAACAATGCCAACTGAGACTGACTTTTTTGCACTAGAACAATTTAGAGGTTTGAAATAGATGTTCATGTGTTAAGTAGTTTTTTGTTAGAGGTGTGAATGAAAATAGCCTTTGTTTTAGATGAAATAAATTGGTCTTAAATCTTAATCAAACTAGAAAAGTTTTCACAATTTGTGAATGTACGAGTGTTCTGTGCTATTTTGTTCTGAATTTTGACTAAATTGATTTAGTAACCGGGCTAAAATTTCTAGGCCAATCTGTACCAGAACTTATAGGCCATGGGTGTACTTCAAAGCTCCTTTACTCCATGTAGGCGCACATCACCCACTTTACCCCCTTTCATCACCCTTTCACTAAACCAAAGAAATAGTTTCACCCACTTTCCCTCCACCTCACCCACCTTTGTGAATTGGTCACCTGGTTCAATCCCCATCCTCATGCCAGTTGGAAATTCCACGCTCCTCAACGCCTAGAGGGGAGCAGTGTTCAACGCCTTTAACGGTGCCAGCTCAGTTCCCACGTGTGCGAGTGTGAGAGCATACCCCAAGGCCTAACAGATCTAACTGTAATATTATTTAAACCTTTTTTTGTGTTCATTGGTAATGAACTAATGATTTAATCTTGCAGGCTGGAATCTCGCAGGAAGAGACCATTCGGGCCAAGATTAAGTGTAACCTTCTAATTAACACACTGTTTTCTGAGCCCATCAATTGTTTATTGCAATATTTTTAGTTACTTAAAATGTCTGGGTGTAGTTCAATGCAGAAGAATGTGTGCAGTACCAACTTGATGCATTGATGTTTAACGACCAACCACGTCCAGATTACGGGGTCGAAGTCATGTATAGGGTAACTCCTTTTTTCTTTTGTATCCAAAATTTATTTCTCTACCCATGGTTTGCTAATTTGACTTGTCTTAACCTTCAGTTTGCTGGATTTGATCCTTTTGAAAGGTCTCTATATTTCGGCCCTTCTTTTGATTTGGGACAGGTCAGTTATTAATCTGCTAACTTATTAGCATCAAGTGAATATTAATCACTATTCGAATCCTTTGTTCTGCTTGCAGTTTGAGCGGTTTAGACGGATTTTCCATCATTCAACATACCGAGTTCTACTAAATCACAAGGAGAGAAAGATCTTAAGCACTTTAAATGTCGAGGAGGTTACATTTTTAACCTTTTTAACAATATGTTAAACTAGCATAAGTTTACTGTGTTATATATCTGCTTTTGTTGACTGTGATTTAGAATCGTTACAAACAAAGGGTTTGGATACGTGGAGCTCGGCCTGAGGAAGAAGAAACATTTGAGTTTACCATGGTTCAGGTACATTCTCCTTTTTGTTCCTTTTCTTTGCTACAATGGAGCGTGTGTTTACTGAATGTATGTTTTTGAAGATTATATGAACTTGTTGATGATTTTGGCAGAGAGTTGGTGGATTTTGGGATGGTTATTGGCTTACAGAATCTCTTCTTCATGACGGAGATAGCTTTTCCGGCGGGGTGGCGTACTGAAGAAACATCCATGAGATAGGTGGTGGTATTTTTGTGAATAACTGCTTCAACTGTCACTGCCTGTATAAATTATACGTAATTAGTGTACATATATGTTGTCATGTATACAAATAACTATCAAAGGCCAACATCAATCCATTTATAGATGTAAGCTTATCGTATAGTTTACCACAATCTTATGCTTGTTTGAAAACTGAATTTATCATGAATGTCTTCTCACATTATGCACACAGCAATCATTTTTTACTCCTAAAAAATTTTTACGAAAAAAACTTAAAATTCACAGACAATAAGAGTTAAAATTTAACTTTTAGCTTTTATAGCGTCTCTACAAAAGTGTGATTGATCAAACACATAAAAACATCGAATTCAGTAATAGAACTTAGCTTTAAACTCATAACTTTGAACAGTATATCATTCTTACAGATGATAATATATTAGGTGGTGTTTGTTTTTCTGAAAAAGAGCTTTTGAAGCTCTTTTGTCTGCGCCAAAAAGAGGCGGGCAGATGTTTCTGGTCTGCAGAGTGTTTGTTTTCTTGAAGACGTTTCACTAAAAAAGGTCTGCGTGACCTCTTCTCCAAGAAGAGGTGGACTAAAGTCTTCAGAAATCTTCTCACCTCTTCTTCACATATCAACCCTAAACCCCCAAATACCCACACCCCACATTTCGGTTTTCTGCTCCCGTCGCCTCACACCCCCGCTGGTCTCCGCCCACCGCCACCGCCACCGTCAACCCTTCGTCGTCTTCATCCTCTTCATCCTCCTCATCGGTGAAATCGCCATTAGAGGCTGAAGAAATCAACCCCAAAATCGCGTAATTCTTCCGTAACGCGTGTACGGAGTTCCCGACAAGAGACATGCCGACACCGTGGGCATGAAAGCGAAGTGTCGGAATGCGCCGATGAGAACATACGAGATAAACACTCCTTACAAAACCCATGGCCGCACTGGAGCAACAAAGGGCACCTGTCGTCTTCGTTGTAGCGTGTTTGACACACTGTGCAGCAGGGTATCTTCATAAAGATTGTGAATCTTGAATCAAGTGATTGTTTGTTCGAAAGTTGGGTGTACTTCTAAACTATCTCGTTCTCATGGGTCAGATTAATCAGGCCCGTTGTGTGTGGAAAGTTTCATATGAAAACAAACTTTTCCCGAAAGCAATTGTGTTTGATCAGCACATTGCTTGGTCACTTGATATGAGAAACTTATCAGTCGGTGTAGCCCTAATTGCAGTAGTTCATACGCTTCATAGGTTCAGAAAAGGATGCTGTATTATGGTGTGGTCCCTAGACGGATCAAGTTGGTGACTGGGCCCACGTTAAAGATCGTTGTTGCACAGATGCTAAGCTCGGTTGAGTCACCATTTGAGGTCAGTAAGGTGGTGTTAAGGGTATCTTCATAAAGATTGTGAATCTTGAATCAAGTGATTGTTTGTTTGAAAGTTGGGTGATTGATGATGCAGTTGTTGGTTGAAGATCTTACAGTGATTGAATCGGGAGTTGTAGATCCATTGAAGATTGGTGATTTGGTGATGGGTTGATTTGATTTGGGGAGATAGCTGCAGAGCACATCCCTAGTTATTATTTTGAATGTTGTTGTTTTGAATGGGTTGAATGTTATTTTGAAGGTTGAATGTTAGAATAGGGATAATAGAAATGGGATAATAGAAATGGTTGAAATTAACTTTTTATTAATTTTAGTTTATTTCAGCAGTCTGCAGACGTTATAAAACAAACAGTCTTCTTAATACAGACTGCAGAGGTTTGGTCCACCTCTTCTCCTACAGATGTCTGCAGATGTGGTCTGCAGACTGCAGATGTTTTACCTCTTCAGAAACAAACAGCACCTTAGTCTCAACAAACAAGATCAAGAACAAATGGGCCTCAAAAGCAAAACAAACTGAATATTAGCAATTAACATCCACAAAATCTTATAATCCAATGAGCAAAATCTCAACTTCCAACTCAAGTTCTTGACCCTACATGTGAAAGCGACTTATTTCTTGAGCTCAGGCTGCCCAATGTATTTTGTGACCACATAGCAGTCTGGTGGGGTGATGTTTGTGTAATAATTCTGGATTGTTTCGGTGATTTCAAAACCGAATTTCTTGTAAAAGCTTATGGCATCTTCATTGTTTGTCTGCACATGCAAGTAAATCTCACCAATATTCGTCTGCTTGCTGCTTAGATCAAGAACATGATTTAACAGCTTCGTACCTGCCACAAATGTCAAGAACTGCATCTTTAGATTCGTGAATGTATATTTATTGATGATGCAAATAGGTTCTCAATATGTAATATTTGGGCGTTTTAAAGATCAAAGGTGACCACTGCAGATTTAGGATACTCACCTATACCTAGGCCACGATAAGGTGCCAAAACACCTAATGTCATTATGTACACACGAACAGCTCCACCTTCTTTCTTCTCAAGTCGGCATGCAATTGAGCCAACACAAATATCACTGTAATATGCTGAAAAGGTAGAGAATACGTAAGCATTGTGAAATATAGAACTCTTAAATTCCTAAATTACATAAACAAATACCGAGAACCTATCTTGGAAGATATAAATGGTGACTTGGCAATGTGTGTTTAGGTGTTTTGTAAACAATGTGTTTCTCTATTTTAAAAGGTATGTGTTAAAATTCAGACATTCAGTATATGTAAAGGGGACCTGTGATAAGATGTTTAATCATTTCTCCTCACACCATACAAGATATATTCAAAATGTTTAATGGTTCAAACACTTCAATTCATGTTAACGCAGTTTAATCATATTTCATTTTCAGTGGTAGCTTGCTGTCTAAATACCAAAAACCATACGCGTTACATAGTATTCATGTAACACTAAATAAACTCATGCATCATGATTAGGTTTGTCAATTTCCAGCATAGACCTTCTGAATCTTGATATAAATCAAACTTTGAAAATCAGCTACACCATAGACTATACAAAAGGAGGAGAACCAAACTTTACATTTATGAATGTAGGAACATGACTACAAATAATTCATCATCTTCCATCAGCACATGTACATATGTTCAGAAAACCAGCCAGACACCCAACACCAAGAAAAACAAAGACAAACGACTGAAAACCTACTATCAAGTATCAAAGTCTCTGATCCCCTAATTGCATAGTGCCAAAATATACATGTTAAACACAGATGCAAACACATAGTAACATCAGGTCCATCATAGCAACCAATATCATCCGCTTTGACCACAATGACCTGACAAATTCGTTCTTGGTTGGGCCAAATGGAGACTTCCCCGGAGATAACCCCTCCTCAGACTGCTCTCACCCAAACACGTCAAATTGTGGAGTTCTCATCTCATCCACAATCAATACCCTCAAAACGTAATTATGGTACTTAAGGCCGTGCATTCTAATTGAGCCCAACATCTCCTGTCTAGTGTCCCATTTACCTACGAGGTTACACACATAAACAAAACCCATAAAACCTAAAAAGCCATGACAACATTGCAATAAACCACTACCCAAATCAACCTGAATCAGCAAGACCTAAACAATAATATGGTAACAAGCGTTCCACAAATGATAAAATAATATAATATAATCCATTTAAAAGACCACCAGATGAGAATCATAACACATTAAACATTCTAACAAGCAATACTGATAAAGTTAGGCTTCACATCAACCCTCGAAATTAAGCTTCTTATTTCAAAACCCACATGCCATTATCCCTTTACTTCATAACCCACAAACCAATTCGTTCAAAACATCACCAAAAAACCAAAATCAACCATCAAGAAACCATAAATTCCATCATTATAACCTATAAAAACTGATAACCCACGATATTCAAACGCAATAACATGAAAAATCGTGTACAGATCTATAAAGGGGTCGGATTTGATGGGAGAAAAGTACCTAGCTTGGTGAATTCGCCGGAGGCAAGAACATCGGCGTAATACTTATCGTTGTATCGCACCGGAAACAGAACGGAGTTGAGTTTCTTCAATTGCATTAGGTTTTTGTCTCTTACTCCGTCTAATGAGATTGAAACTGCACGACCTGCACCCATGTTGCTTCTTGATTGATCGTTTCGTGAAGAAGATGATTGCGGTGGTTCGAAGGGGATTTCAAAGCTTCGAGGGCTCGATTGTGTGATTTTGCGTTGTCTCTTTTGTTTGCTTTTGATGCCCTTCGACTTCTTATTGTGTCGTTCAAGTCCTTATAGTTTTAGTTCTAGAACATTCCTGAAAACCGTATAATCTTAGAGCATCCACAGTGGGTTCCTATCTTTATCCATATAACTAGGTTAAAGCCCATGTATTACATGAACGGAATAAATAAAACATATCAAAACCATTAGTTTTTTAAATATTTTATTTTCTAAATTTAATTAGCTATTGGTAAAATAAAAATATAATAAATATTTAAAAGTTATAACAAAAATAAAATCTAAAATTATTACTCTATATTTAAAGATAAATAAGTCTAAAATCATATAATTTAGTATATATTAATAAATTATTAAAAAAAGAATATTTATATTTTAGATGTTTAATATTTTAATTTAGGGGCTGTTTGGCAACATCTGATTGAATAAGTGCTGAATGAATAAGAGGGTCTGAACCAGTAAGAGGTCTGAACCAGTAAGAGGTCTGAATGAATAATTGTGTTTGATTGTAAAAAGGAAAGTTTTTAAATAAAAACCCAATCACCACATCTCAAACCACAAACACCACAACCACCACCATCACAAACACCACAATCCAGAGCTTCTTCACACACATGGCGACATTCATAAAACCCTCATCTTCAATCTCCTTCCTTTCATCTTCAATCTTCTCAATCTCCTCAATCAAACCCCTTCATCTTCCCTATTCATCAAACCCCCACATCCCCAAATCCTCTGCAATCCGCTCGGAGCTCGCCACCCTCCCCATCCTCTCCTTCGACGGTGCCAAGGTAGGCGACGCCACCCTCCGCCTTAAGTCCGCCAGCCCCGACACCGCACACGCCGTCGTCCACCGCGGCATCACCACCGACCTCAACAAGCACCACCGCAACCACAATCATCATCATCATCGCAAGCACCACCGCAAGCAAGCACCACCGCCACAGGTTCTTCTCCCTCTCACTTTCTTCTCCCTCACCTCTCAGTTCTCTCCTCTCGGTTCTCGCCGACCACCACCGCAAGCACCACCGCCACCGCAAGCACCACCGCCACCGGTTCTTCTCCCGTCGCCGACCACCACCGCAAGCACCACCGCAAGCACCACCGCAAGCACCACCGCCCGTCACTCCACCTTCACGTCTGACCACGGGTCAGACTATGGTTGAGGTCTGACCGGGTAGGAGCTCCGGTCAGACGTGATCTCCGGTAAGAGGCAAGCAACCAAACACCCCAGGTCTGACCGAGTCAGACGCTCACATCTGAGCAGGCTCAGTCAGACCCAACCAAACAGCCCCTTACTTATTTAAAATAATTATCATTTAATATGAGAGAGACAATAAACATAAATGTATATATATTTGTTTTAAGATGTTTTAGTAAAAAAGGAAGTCAAATTGATTATTTTTATAATTTTCGTATTTATTATGAGAGAGAGGCGGGAAAATTATTTTTCGGATATGCTAAAATGATGACACGTGTCATTTGATATGCTAGATTGATGACACGTGTCAAAAGAAAACCTTCTTTTATTATATGTTATAGATTACACAAAAATCACTACATTTTCTCTCTCCTTTTCAATTAAATAATACTTTTTATACCGTTATCATTACTTTTTCTCTCTTATTCACTCACAACCACTTTAAAAAATATTAAAAAAATTATAAGGATTGTACAGTGATTCTTCAAATATACCAATCCATAATAACATTTTCTCTCTCCTTCACTCACAACCACTCAAAATCATTTCATATAATATACCAAACACACACACATATTTTTAAGGACTCCACTGTAAATGCTCTTACACCGTAAAAATTTTCGCTTTTATGGAAGTATCATCAATGGTATTAAACTACAAGGCCATTCACGATTAACAAACATTTTTGTTTTATAATATATTAAATATTTAGAGAATTAGAGACATTGACGATATATGATGTGTGTGTATTATTTGCTTACGTTGAAATATATGGTATCAATGTATGATATCGTTAGAATATGTATAATGTTCGGTTGAAATGAAATAAAAATACTTATTGTATGAGAACTTAGATTACAGAGGCGTCCTTGTTTGGTCTAGGGATTGAACTCAATAATTATGAATATATAAATTTAAAATCCTTGAATTACAAAAAATTGTGTAAGCAATCAATAAACTTGCACGAATCAGGTTTTATTTTAACCAGTTTCAGGCATGATTCGAGTAGCAAAAGACCATTTTTCTTTTTTTTTCTTTTTTGCATCGGTGATTTTTATGTGGAATCGGATATGAACTGAAACTTGACTCGCTATAGATGGAACCCTACCCATATAGAACCGAGTATGGTAGGTCGAGCGTCGTTAGGGTTTGGGAAACGGTTCAAACCGCATAGGGCAAATTTTTGTTCTTTTTATAAATAATTGAGTAAATTACTATTTACGTCCCTGACGTTTATTCATTTTCATTGTTTGCATCCCTATAGTTTCAAAACCTTGATTCATCCCTGATATTTTAATTTCTTATTCGCTTGCATTCCTTTGGCTGACAGTTAAGTCTGTTATTTTACCTTTTCTTGCATGGATATTTTTCTTTTTCTGCTTATCCTAACACTGTAGCAACTTACCCTCGAACCTCAAGAGTCCATGTTGCAAACAATATCCCCTAATTTTCCTCAACCACCAGAGTAGAGTACGTCAACCACTTTTTGTTAGGATTTTTGGCTATATGAAAATGTTCCCATCCCACATTGGTGCAAGGATGAAAGCTTGGAGGACTTCAAGCCTATAAAAGAAGTCCAAGGCTTTGGTTTCAAAGTGCCCCAACCAAAAATACACTTGAAGTGTTTGGTTCTTTCTTTCTTTTCTAGTACTCTTGTCTTAGAGTGTAGAAGGTTTTTTAGTTAAACACTTTGGAGAGTGTGGGTGTAATTGGGCGGGGGGAGGCTTGAGAGATTAGTCTATGTGATTGTAACAATTTGTCGCATAGTGGATCTTTCTCTCTGGAGGCCCGTGGTTTTTTCTCCGGTTTTGGAGTTTCCACGTATATTCTTGTGTTCAGTTATATTTCTCTATTGTTAGCATTGGAAGGGTTGTTGGGGATCCTTGAGACCGCTTGTTTCCCAACAAGTGGTATCAGAGCTCCAGGTTTTGGGGGAGGTCTCGGTTTAGAAGGTTCGTAGTATGCTCTGTGGTTGCAGCTTAGTCTGATCTTCCACATCAGAAACGGGTTTTCGGTTGACTATTTTGTATACGATAGAATTATACAGGAGCCGGATATACGCATTTGTCCTGAGAAGGTTCTGGCTAGGAAAGACTTGGTACTTAAGTGTGTCCATTGTGACCCACCTCTCTTTCCTGGGAATCCTTTGTTGGGTAACTGCTTATAGGCTTGGTGTATATTTTCTAGTATACAATATTGTTTTTGAAGATACGGATACGATGTCGAAATACAGTCCCATGAGGTTCGACGTAGAGAAATATGATGGAAGAATCAACTTTGGTTTGTGGCAAGTTCAAGTCAAGGATGTGTTGATTCAATCTGGGTTACACAAGGCGTTGAAGGGGAAACCGACCCCTGTTTCAAGCAAGGATTCAAGCGGAACCAGTAAAGACGATGATGAAGAATGGGAAGATTTGGATTTGAGAGCAGCAAGTGCGATTCGTTTGTGTCTAGCAAAAAATGTTCTTGCAAATGTGCATGGGATATCAACTGCAAAGGATTTGTGGGAGAAGCTTGAGCAGTTGTATCAAGGCAAAGGCATCTCAAATCGGTTGTATCTCAAGGAACAATTTCATACCCTTCGTATGGATGGAGATACAAAAATTTCAGATCATCTAAGTGTTCTTAATAATATCGTGTCAGAACTGGAGGCTATTGGAGTGAAGGTTGAAGATGAGGATAAAGCACTAAGGCTCATATTATCTTTGACATCTTCCTATGAGCATATGAAGCCCATTCTGATGTATGGGAAAGAAACCCTGAAGTACGCGGATGTTACTGAGAAGCTATTGTCTGAAGAGAAAAGACTAGGAAGTAGCAGTCATACTTCGTCAGAAGGAACAGTTTTAATATGCGGGAACGGGAAGAAGAAGCACTCACAGAAGATTCCTGTATGCTGGAAGTGTGGACAGTCTGGGCATGTCAAGAGAAATTGTCCAGGTGGAGCAGATTCGGCTAGTAGCTCCAAGTCAGCTAACAATGTCTCCATCGTTGTTGACGATGATGATTGCCTTTGAGGTTATGTCATCCCTATGGTATTCCCGCGCTACCATGAAAGGGGATGCAATTTTGTTAGCGGGTTCACGGATTTACACATGGGCATTGGGTTGGCATAGATGCAAGATGTGTGGTGAAAAAATTGATGTTGATGGCTGATGAACTTCCAGGTATGCCAAGGGGGGAAGTTGCACCATAAATTTTCAGCAGGTTTTTTCAACATGTGCCGAGAAGAAATTCTTAGAATGGTCTATTCTAAGTGGCGATACTCTTTTATGGTGGAGTATGATCGTCGGTTGAAGACGGTGTTGCTTTAATGTGGTTGTTTTTCATATATCCAAGGTGGAGATTGTTAGGATTTTTGGCTATATGAAAATGTTCCCATCCCACATTGGTGCAAGGATGAAAGCTTGGAGGACTTCAAGCCTATAAAAGAAGTCCAAGGCTTTGGTTTCAAAGTGCCCCAACCAAAAATACACTTGAAGTGTTTGGTTCTTTCTTTCTTTTCTAGTACTCTTGTCTTAGAGTGTAGAAGGTTTTTTAGTTAAACACTTTGGAGAGTGTGGGTGTAATTGGGCGGGGGGAGGCTTGAGAGATTAGTCTATGTGATTGTAACAATTTGTCGCATAGTGGATCTTTCTCTCTGGAGGCCCGTGGTTTTTTCTCCGGTTTTGGAGTTTCCACGTATATTCTTGTGTTCAGTTATATTTCTCTATTGTTAGCATTGGAAGGGTTGTTGGGGATCCTTGAGACCGCTTGTTTCCCAACACTTTTCTCATAGGTCATGTTTGAATTGCTTATTTACATCTCATTTTAAAAAGAGTTTTAAGAATTTACTCACATCTTCGTCTCTATCCAAACATAATTTCACCTCATTTTAACTAAACACCCACGTAGTAATTGTGTCCGTAGAAATGTGTCCGTAGAAATGAGCGTTAAGTCCTCCAATTTATCACTCATCGATTTCAATTGATTTCTACGAACGATTCGAGATCCATAGCTTTTCGTTGAATTCGTTTTGGTGATTGATTTCTGTCGTGTGTTTGTGTACTCATTGCTGTTAAGGGTTCTGTTGACTGCGAATTGCAAAGCATATTCTTCGTCTTCTTCGATTTGGGGCAACATAATTTGAAAGTTATGTAAAGGCATCTTAATCCCGCGCATGGATATAGGTATAATCCAATCGAAATCGGAAGTGGTGGTGGTGGTATAGTTGTCGGTGGTCCTGGTTACCGGAGCTACAATCGCGGTGGTTTTGGTGGTAGTCGTCCCCCTAAACCTTGCAAGATTGATGTGTTTATGGATGCTGGGAATTTGGCAGTTGAGTATTTAGTTTCTAAAGGGTTTACATCCATCGATTTTGCTTAATGGTAAATGACAGAACAATAATTTGAAGAATCAAATCAGTGGTGGTGGTGATGGTGTTTCTGATGCACTTTCAAGTACTGGTGGAGTGGTGGTGGTAGGAGAAGGTTTGATGATGATTATAATCGTGCAGTTAACGGAGTTCTTTGTCGTCTGAAAATCTTAAAGGTTCATTGGGATTTTAGAAGAGATGAGTCATGTAACTAACATTAGCTAAAGGGATGCAAACAAAGAAGAAATTAAAAGACTAGGGGGCGAATTAAGGTTTTAAAACTATAAAAATGTAACCAATGGTAATTTACTTCAAATAAATATTACAATAACAAACAAACAAACAAACATACCCAGTGTATCCCGCTGGGTATATGGTGGCATGTCTTTCCTCTATCTAGAAAGATAGAGAGACCGCTCCCGAAGAGACCCCCGACTCGTTAACAAAGTCAATAACAATAACAATCATAATACAAAGCATACAACACACAAATAATATTACAATAAACACATAAATTTCATTATTTTTTTTATTTTTTTAACCGTTTACAAAACAAAATAAAATACATTCTTAAAAGTAATAAAATTTTGTACAGTAAAAAAATATCAGCAAAAGTTATTTTTAAAAAAAGTCAAAAAATAATCGTTTTACAACTACTAGTTTGAAATTAATGGTAGGAACCATGTTGGAACCGGATTGTTTTGGGTTGGGTAGGAACCATATTTAATCAAAAATTTCATTCATATAGCAATCGGTCGATCGGATAAGAAGTATCAGTTATCTTGGGTTCAAACCGGTTCCACTGTCGACATTTTAGGATCATACATGGTCGTGTCCAGGGTCTGAACTTGAACTGATTTTTTTTCGGTTTTCGGTTTTTTAACACGTACGCGGGTATCCCGTTAAATGGAATTTTTTTTAAAAATAGGGTATTTAGAGAGAGAGGGTTGACAAGGGGGTAAAATCTTGTCGGGATTGCACATCAAGGGAACCCGCCCATGGCAGGGGCGGGTTCTTGGCCTCGGTCACCGCGCCTGCTTCCTCTGTCCACCTCTGTCCCATCAGTCGTTTGTCGAAGGAAATAAAATTGATGGAGTTCTCGCCCATGGCAGGGGCGGGTTCTCCATCCCCTCACAACCACCCGATTTAACTGAACATCTAATCTCGGCCGTCCAATAGAAGTCGAAAAGTAACCTAATTCGCAGGAGACCACGCCCTTGTCAAGGGCGGGTTCTCAGAGATCGTACCTAATTTTTTACCACACATTCAAGGTACCCGATCACCTATAAAGCATGGAGTTTAATTTTTGATACATTCGCACAATTTTTTGTATTCACAAATCACGCGTGTTTGATATTTCATATTTGCATATTCAATCTCATTATCATGTCTCGGCCTTATTTTTTACAAATATATTGGGGTGGTGATATTTCATTCGAAAATGGAAATATCATATGTGATGTTTCTACAAGAAGTTCTACCTTTATTCTTCGTAATAGAGTGTCATACGAAGAATTCGTTGATTTAATTTATAATCATCTTCAAGTTCAAAAAGAGTATTATAATTTGAAACTAAAATTATACTACTCATACGGTGGTTTCTCTCAAAATTCTGAAATTTTTAATGACTCAAGTCTAGAAGTCTTGTATTATTTGGGAGAAAATGTTGAAAATTTCCGAGCAAATGTGTACGTTATCATTGAGCCGAAAATGCGTATACAACAATCTAATTATATGGATCTCGTACGCGGTTTCTCTATATCAGAAGCACCAGATTCGTCAAGCAATTCTCATCATCAAGGCAATGTAAGATCACACGATTATGAAGCCGGTCCGTCAACCAATTCTCATCATCAAATCGATAATGATAACGGAGGTTTTGATAAGTCAGATGATGGTACTTCAGACAGCAGTGAAGATACTGAACTCATTCCATCACAAGAAGAATCCAGTGATGATGACAACAACAGCTATGGAGTTTCAAACAATTATAATTCTGGTGTTAATCCAGGATCTTACGGAGAGGTGAATTATTCTGAAGATCCTCAGGAGTTAAGAGATTATGAAGCTGCTGATTTTGACGATGAAGACCATATGGATATATGGAATGAAGAGTCAAAAGAAATCCGTGTTGGCATGTACTTTAAATCGAAAGATGAAGTGATGCATGCAGTGCGGTTATGGAATCTTGCACGTAACAGAGAGGCTGTAGTAGTTGAAAGTAAACGTACCAGGTGGAGAGCAAAGTGCTACAGCACTAGCCCTAATTACAACAATAATCTTCATAATGGTCCTCCATGTACATGGTATGTTTATGCTTCCAAGAACCATGATCATCACATGTGGAGAATTTCAAGATGGGTGAATGCGCATAACTGTTTTGGTACTGTTATTGGTAACAACAATAGAAGTTTCAAATGCCGAGATATTGTTACCCGTATTATCCATTTTATTCGTCAAGATATTGCTTTTCCCATCAAGCAAATTCAAGCACATTTAAAAGACACGTTGAATGTTGATGTTTCATATAATAAAGCCTGGCGAGCTAGAAAAGCTGCCATTGAGAATATTTATGGTAGCTGGGACAGTAACTTTGAACAGTTACCTACGTACATCAACGCATTACAAGAGCAGAACCATGTTATTATGGAATGGTTACATCATCCGACCGGTACATCTGTTTATTACACATTTAAATATGTGTTTTGGGCATTCGGTCCAATAATTAACGCATTCAGGTATTGTCAGCCGGTGATATCTGTTGACGGCACTTTCTTGAAAGGCTCCTACCGTGGAAAAATGTTAATTGCAGTTGCCAAAAATGCAAACAACTACGTAATGCCGGTAGCTTATGCAATTGTAGATGAAGAGACGGTAGAAAGTTGGAGTTGGTTTTTCCAACAATTCTGGTCACACATTGCAGTTCATCACAATTCTATTGGTTCGGGAAAAAAATTGTGTGTTATTTCTGATAGGCACAAAGGAATTATTCGTGCTATGAATACTCTTGAAGAATGGAAAAATAATGCTGTTCATCGATTTTGTCTCAGACATGTTCGAAGTAACCTCATGCAAAAGTTCAAGGTTTCTACCTTAAAAAGGCTATGTTGGTCTATCGGAAGCACCACCCAACAAAGAAAGTATAATTATTGTGTAAGTCAAATGACAAGCGTCAATCCTGAAGCGTGGGAATATTTAAAAGCTATTAAAGAGAGTAAATGGACGCTTCTACACGATAAAAATCATCGTCGTTGGGGTAACCTGACCACAAACATTTCCGAAAGCTTCAACAATACGTTGCGAGGTGTCAGGCTTATGCCAATAAAAGCTATTATTAATTGTACGTTCGAGAAAACAGTCGAACAGTTCAGAAAGCATACTGACATCGCAGCCAACTGCAACACCGTGTTACCCCCTCGCATATGGCGTTTGTTTAATGCACGTGATATTAACTCGCAAGAGCATATCATAACCGAGTTTGATTACAGGGAGGCGAGATATAGAGTTCTATCAAAGATCCAAACAAATGAAGCTGGTGGAAATGATTATACTGTGGAATACAAAAATAGAACGTGCACGTGTGGTAAATGGCAGATGCAAAGATTCCCATGCTCACATGCAATTGCAGTTTGTCGCCATAGAGGTGAATCACCTCATAACATTGTTCATCAGGTTTATAGTACTGTTGTTTATCAAGAACAGTATAACGGTCATTTTTACCCGCTTCGTCACATTGATTATTGGACGAACCCGGGTTGGAGGATAAGAGGCGATCCATCAAAAATCACCACGTCACGAGGTAGGAGACGCACGAGAAGGATACACAATGAGATGGATGTTCATCATCCAGATGCACCTGTTATACGTAGATGTTCAATATGTAGACAAACAGGTCATAACATGAACACTTGTCCAAACTCATATACATGAGAAGATTGTTGTATATTAATTCTATTTGATGTTTAATGGTTATTAATGTTTTAATATTATTATGTTTGTTTTATATTATAATATATTAATATTAAATATTAAATATTTTATTCCAAAATTCACCTACCTTCTCCTATAAATACAAGCACACTTCTCCTTAACATTCACCATATTTCATCTTTCACGTCTTTCCTTCCAAAAAATGGCACACCGTCCCGGTAAAGAACCAGCTCATGAACTCCGATCGACGAGTTCAATTCTACAAAGGTTGAGGCGGCCTAAGAAGCAACGTGAATCATCTTCGTCAGAAAACAACCCAGTGCATACAATATTTTTAGTTGCAGATGAAGAAGAATCTAAGAACTGGTCAAAAGATGCTATTGACTTCTACAACAACGGGGATGCGCCATATTGTGTTTCAGTTCTGTTTGGTGGTGAGTGGCTTGGGAAGGATTTTTGGGGTGCTTTATTAGGCTACGAACGCGACGGTCGTCTTTCTGCATTGGTAAAAAAGTTATATATTTTTTAGTTAAATAATTTAGTTTTATATAATAATTATCAGATGTTAATATTTTATATCACAGCATATAGAAGGTTGGGTAACACGGATGATGCGGATGAGACGTGAAAAGCTTGCGAAATTTGGACCATCAGGGTTGAATTGGACAATTCTACCACCTCAATTTCGGGATGAATTATGTGTGTAGGAAGATGTGAAGCCTGTCAAATATGGCAACGGAACTGATGAGTTGTACCCTCCATTTTGGGAGGTGCAATATATTTATATTCCAATACTTATAAAAGCAGTAGAAGATTGGTTACTTATCAGAATTAACTTGCATACAATGGAGATCCTTCAGTATTGGTCAAATAACTTATATCGTGAACTATATCATGAGTTACTTCTCCCTATTTTAGATTTTATTCCATGTAATTTTTACTGTCTGATGGAACAGATTGGTTACTGGAAAAAAAATTATACTGGACCATTTATTCATCGTGATAAAAGGGATGACATGTCTTTTACAACTACTGAGGAGTACTTGCCTAAGGACGGTGGTGATCTTGGTGGTGATTCAGGGGTTTTTGTTTGTATGTTAATGCAAAAACTAGTTCAAGGAAAAACCTTAAGTATGGAGGGAGATTTTAAAGACACGTGTGCAAGATATCGACAGTATATGGCAAAAGAATTTTATCAGTATCGTTATGCATATAGTCACCCTGAATGGTTTACCGAAAAGATAATCAAACGCAAGACCCACAAGTGACCTTCTTTGTTGTATTACTGCGTTACTTGTTACTTTTATTGTACTACTTGTTAGTTTTTGGATGCTTGTATTTTATAATAAAATTGCATTATATAATAAAATTGCATTATAAAAAATATAAAAATTACATTATTATATAAAAGAAATAATATCTAACGAGTGTCATCATTATCGTTTGATGCTTCATCATTTAAGTCGAATGGGCAAGGAGATGCATTATAAAACCGGTCAACTGATTGAGCCGTCTCTTGAAATTGAGGGTAATAAGGTAGCGGGGAAGAATGGTGAGATGATTGTTGGTAACCAGTATTGGGGCTTTGATAAGGATTTGACGGTCCCCCTTCTTCAAAAAATTGGGTACCCATTTGACTAAAATGTGGAAACTGAGTACTTGAGGTACCCCCGTAAAAAAAATCTGGGTTGCTCATTTGGCTTAAAAAGGGGGAGTCGAACTGTTGTTCCGTGGAATCCCTTTGTTCTATCATATTCTGTTGCTCCACATTATCATCAACAACTTGTCGACCTACCCGCCCTCGTCCTCTACCCCTTCTACGTAAACGCTGTGTGACAGGAGGAAGTTGAGTATCATCAACATTCTGTGTCACATGCGTTGGTAGATAACTTATATGGTTTGCATGTGCAAATTCCATATAACGGCTCGCCATATTCCTCCCCGTTTCATCCCCTGGTCTTTGATAAAACTGACTCATCCCGTCCATCTATAAATAATAATAATAATGATATTAATAACAATAATAATATGAATAATAATAAATAATCATTATAACAAATAAATTATTAACCATACCATCATTCTTAATCTTTGACCATCATTTTGGAAGCCATGAGGGTTCGTGTCTTGATGAGCCGGGTTTGTTGTATACACAACAGTACGCTCTAAATACCACCTCATGTATGCTTCAGAAGCAATTGGTGAATCAGTGTATGGTTCATTAACAACCGAATTATGCCGAGACGCCCATGCTTGAACAAAGATATTATGATGTTGTAACCAGTTTTTATTTCTACCACCTTTACGAGCAATCGAATGTAAATTTATGTGTTGCTCCCGGGTTAGTAACACACTTGTAGGGATTGGTTGAAACATCCCAAATTGTCTTAAAACTCTACTTGGAATGTGAGGCTCAACAATTTCCCAACATATAAGGTATGTGTCACTTCTCCAACTTTGATATCCACTTGTGCAGATATCAGGTAGAAGGTGAATAATATTATCATAAGGTCTCCAATTAAACTGAAAAAAAAATATGAATTAATATGTTTTCATAATGTAGATTAATACAAAATAATTTTAGATTAATACCGTAGCCTCGCTTAATGAATGCAGCTGGGATCGATACGCGCTCAAACAATGCGGAGTGGTGTTTACATAACTAAGTTCACTATTCCAACTGTAATCATGTTTTCAAATATACCCGTTAACTAGAAAAATATAAGATTACTAAACAAAATAGTCATACATAAGCTTTCTTAACATACCGTGCACCATATGGTAATCTGAAATCAATAGATCTCGTATTCCGGGGACACATAGAAGGTAATCTTTCCCATGCCCATAATTGCAACAAGAATAAAGGCCCACCAACCTCTCGATTTGTGACACTCGTTGCCTTACATAATTGTCTATACAAAGATGCTAAAACTGCACTTCCCCAACTAAGTCTACCACAGTTATTTAAATTTTCAATATGACTTAAATAATTGATGTGCACCCAATTGCTAGAAGTATCAGGAAATAAAGTGGCACCAATCATAAATAATATAATTAATCTAGCTCGTTGGATGCACTGAAAATCTGTGGCATTATTAGGGAATGGTTTTATTATTTGATCTAAAATAAACCTTAGGTTTAACTTATAACCACTTACAGCGTTTGTAGCGAGTGTACAGCCGGTTAAATACTCAAACCTCATTATAATTTCAGATGCACTCATAACAAAATCAGTTCCAGAAACAACATTATCTTCAACCGGCAAACCCCATAAAACTTGTACATCTTGAAGGGTTATTGTGGTTTCTCCCACGGGTAAATGAAATGTGTGTGTCTCCGGCCTCCATCTCTCGACCAAAGCTGAGATGAGAGCACGGTCAAGTTTACGATAACCACACTCGATCACACCCGCAAAACCAGCCAACCTTATGTATCTCATAATATTTTCAGGGATAGGCACTTCATCAATGTAATCCCAAAAAGCTTTATCACCTCGTCTAACACGTAAAATTCCTTCATCGCTTTCTGGTTCTCGAAAATAATAATCAGCTCTATGTTGACCACTTAAAAATAACAAATCGTTATTTAGTGGACCTGGTGTAATTCTCCAGCTCATTTTGATATTTGAAATGAGAAAAACTGATATAAAAATTAAATTGAAAAAAATGCTGAGAGTGATAAGAATAATTTAATCGAATTTGGAGAAGCGTAACAAATAAATAAATAGAGAAGCGGGTGAAAGAAATAAATAGGGTTAGGTTTGAAAATTTAAATCTGCGCGTTTTTGGACCGTTGGATCATGTGTGGGTAAGTAGATCGAGTGGTGAGGAATAATCCGAGAACCCGCCCTTCACAAGGGCGAGGTCTCTCGGTCCAAGATTCGGGGGGTTGTCAGGCTTGTCAGCTGGTCTTTGTCGTTGTCTTCAAAATATCAGAACCCGCCCCTACCAGGGGCGGGAACCCCTTATGTCAAATCGAGTCAAGATTTTACCCCATTGTCAACTCTCTCTCTCTAAATACCCTATTTTTAAAAAAAATTCCGTTAAATGAAAAAAAATAATGAAAGAAACCCGATTTCAACCACACCGGTGGTTCTATTCAATCTTATCGACGTGATTCGTCTCATTCTCTCTCACCATCACATCTCCTCTCGTAAATCAATCTCCACACCTGATCTCTCACACACGACCAACAAACCTACAGATCAGATGTCAGGCGCCATAGTCGCCGGAGCCGCAGGGTCATGGGCACGAGCGATGCTTAAGATCTCCCCCTACACCTTCTCCGCCATCGGTATCGCCATCTCTATCGGCGTTTCAGTATTAGGCGCCGCCTGGTAACCCTTTTTACCCCTACTGATTCAATTCCGTTGAATGTGTAATGTTCTGATTCTGTGTTTTTGGGGGCTTCAGGGGGATTTATATAACAGGAAGTAGTTTGATCGGTGCCGCAATCAAAGCTCCTCGTATTACTTCCAAGAATCTTATAAGGTATGTTGTGTTTTAAAGCCCTAGGGTTCTTATGGTTACCGTGGTTTTGAGTTTTGGTCAGTTTAGTTATGTTGATTTGAGTTTTGAGGACGTGATCTCTTAGTGATTGTTGGATTTGGTTTGGTAATTCATAGTTGATATCATCAGTTTGGGGAATACTATAAGGTCAAGCAGAAATTTAATATTATTGGATTTGAACTTCGAAGACATAATCTTATAACAGTTTCGTATGTTTGCTGGATCTGTTTCGAAAGCCACATTAAAAATGTCTGTCCTTTGCAATAGGGATGTGATAGGTCTCAGAGTGCTTACTGCTTAGTAGTTTAGGTTTAGATGTGTTTAGAAATAGAGTTGAACAGATTGACAAGCGGGTGAATGTAGGATGGGACGGGTCCAAGCCCCAAGGTCAATGGCTGTCCTTTGATTTTGCAGCTGCAGCGTGGTGTATGTAAATGCAACCTGCTGATGTCGTAGTCGACTAGTCGTCCCATAGAATGAGGCATGAGAATGCCGTGTTATCTCACTGTAGAAAGTAATCTTACGACCATGTCTATGTGGTTTGCAATGTCATTTATGCTACAAAATTTTGGCTTTATTGATACTTTCCAAAAACATAACTAACAAGCACCTTTGCTTCTGAATATGTTATGATTGTTAAAATTGACAATATCTTTCCACACTGTTTGAAGTTGTTTAGTCATCTCCAATGAAGATTCACAGGCAAAGGTTGCTAAGATTGAAAGGTAGAAGTAAATGAACATAATATGTGCATGAATGGAGTTCACCAAAGGAATTGGTGTTAAATTTGAGTGTTAGGACTGTAGGCTACCTGTTCTCTTTTACCATGGTATTTTATCTGGAGTAAAACAAAACACTTGATGTTGTTTTGTTTTTCTTTTAATCTTGTAGCTTTAATAATATCACTTGAAAGTAGTACAAGTAGTTGTACTTTGCCTTTTATAATTGAAGAGGTAATAGTAACATACTATTTTGGGAAAAGCCTTTGTTATGGACCTTTTTCATGTAGTTAACATGGATAGGTAAGAAATTGACGCCGCTTTGTTGAATGCATTATCTCATCATATTGCTTGTTTGTTGAATCTTTTGTACAAACAACCAGCATTATGGACTTTGGATTATATATGTCATGAACTTAAAAACAAATTCTATTAGTACATCCATACAAATGTGTCATGATAGGTTTTGTTTAAAACTTAGATATTTTGTATACAAGGACTCAAAGGACATTACCCTTGACCCTAAAACTAGATCCCTAAAATTTAGAAATAAAAAGTGTAACTTTTCCTGTTTCTTTGTTGTTATTCAGCTGTGGTGGTCTCTTGATCACTGAATGATCTTCGCACTTATGTTCTACATAGTCATATACTCATATTGTGTGGTTATAATATCTTACCACTTATTTGTAGTGAGAGGCTGTCTCTTTGGTTTTATTGCCAAAAAATCATGGATAAAACTTCTTTGAATAAATTAGAGTGGATTTAGTTTTAAGGGTTTAACCAAAAAAACAGTGTACACTCTACATCCATGAACATATTAAACTACCTGCATCACACCAAAAAGAGGTAAAAGTACACTTGAATGTAAAATTCCAATTACAAAGAGAAAGTATGGTGGAACCAGTTGCATTAGTTCAATGAATAATTGTGATCATTCACATGCTGGACATCTGACTAAAAATGGGCGGGCTGGGTAAAGACTCAAATTGAAAATTTTAAGGGTTGGCGGCTCAACCCACTAACACTGTTTGATCCATTTTTTAATGGGTATCGTATAGATCAATACGCTGAGCATGACTATAAAACTATATTGTTGCAATCATAATAATCAATTTTTTTATAAATAAAGTGAGTTAGGATGTTTGTGCATTTAAACACATTTCAGGTTACCATCGTCCTGTTTGACATCCTTAATTCATTTGATGTAGTTAAAATTTTAATATAACCTATTTGAGCCTTCAATAATATAACATAACCGAAGTTAAATCCATTTGCATGTTAATGAGTTTACATTGCCACATCTGCATCTCAACTTAAGAACATTACAAATCGAAACTCTAGCATATAATATACGACATCACAAAAAAGAAAACACTACATATATTATTGGACTGAAAGGTTTCCACCGAATTGCTTTGTGTTGGCTGTGTGCATATTCTTCGGTAAACATTTTAACCAACTTTAAATACTATAATTCCAAACCAAAAGCTTCTGAAAGCTTGATGGTTCAATCCCAATTTTATTGTCTTCTGTTCCCTTTTTTTAACCGTCACATCTTGATAAAAGCACTAAATCTGTTTCATATGATTTATTTTGATCAATAGTTGTATCCATTACTTATTTATATGAATCCCCTTGGGATTATGATTCAACTCAAACATGCATTTGATGACAGTGTCATATTCTGTGAAGCCGTTGCTATATATGGTGTTATTGTTGCCATTATTCTACAAACAAAGTTGGAAAGTGTTCCATCTTCACAAGTATATGCACCCGAGTCTCTTAGAGCAGGATATGCCATCTTTGCATCTGGAATCATAGTCGGTTTTGCAAATCTTGTATGCGGGTAAGACTCTAATAGTTCTTGTAATTCATTAAAAATTCTTTGGTTTAGTATTGGTTTAACCTTTCTGTAATAGGTTGTGTGTGGGAATTATTGGAAGTAGCTGCGCTCTATCGGATGCCCAAAACTCTTCACTTTTGTGAAAATTCTTGTGATTGAAATCTTTGGTAGCGCGCTGGGGCTGTTTGGTGTGATCGTGGGAATCATAATGTCAGCTCAAGCAACATGGCCTACAAAAGTTTAATTTGGCTTCTTTTAGCGGTTGAAGAACACAAATTCCTTATGTGTGCATATCTAGCAAGTATTTACCGGGTTTTCTTGTTATTTGATGTGTGGTAGCCAATAAAGATCAGTCCTATGCCTGTAGAATCTTTATATTCATGTAGATGGCATCTCGATAAGAAGTGATTGTTTTGTTTGAGGAATGATGGTCTCAATAAACGAGTCACAGTCTAAAACTGGTCTTTGACCGGTTTACTATTTGTTGGACGTAATCTTTGTTAGTTCACCTGGGAAAGTGTAAGTTTGATTTTGGAATGTGTCGATAGTTTCTGATTTGACGGCCGCTATACAGGAAGTTCTTTAGGAGGTTATTTAGTATGGTGGTGTTTGTTTTTTTGAAAAAGAGCTTCTAAAGCTCTTTTGTCTACGCCAAAAAGAGGCGGGCAGATGTTTCTGGTCTGCAGAGTGTTTGTTTTTTTGAAGACGTTTCATTAAAAAACGTCTGCGTGACCTCTTCTTGGAGAAGAGGTGGACTAATGTCTTCACACATCTTCTCACCTCTTCACATTTCAACCCTAAACTACTCTTCCCCCAAATACCCACACCCCACCTCCATTCCCTGATTTTTACTTCTCTGCTCCAGTCGCCACTCCCCCGTCGCCACTCCACCGTCGCCACTCCACCGTCGCCACTCCCCCCGTCGCCACTCCCCCCGTCGCCACTCCCCCCGTCGCCACTCCCCCCGTCGCCACTCCCCCCGTCGCCACTCCCCCTACTCGATTAGGTTTCATCTGCGACCTTCGCGACCTCTGCCCGAGTTCAAATCTTGAGGTAAATTGTTGATCTTGTTGCTGATTTCTTGATGTTGGAGTTGTTGATATCTTGATGTTGTTGATTTCTAGAATTGGAGGAGTTGATTTCTTGATGTTGCTGCTTGAATCTTGAATCTTGTTGCTGCATGATTAAACTGCTTGAATCTTGATGTTGCTGCTTGAATCTTGAATCTTGATTTGCTCTAGAATTGGAGTTGTTGATTTCTTGATTTTGAAATTGGTTTTGTGAATGGTTTGTTGAATCAATAGTTTTGATAGTGATTTGGTTTGGTTCTATGAATGGTTTATTGATTCAATAGTTTTGATTAGTGATTTGGTTTGGTTTTGTGAATAGTCTCTTGATTCAGTAGTTTTGATTAGTGATTTGGTTTGGTTTTGTGAATAGTTTGTTGATTGAGTTTATTTTAGCACGCTGCAGATGTTAAAAAACAAACAGTTTTTTTTTGCAGACTGCAGACGTTTATTGCAGACGTTTGGTCTACCTCTTCTCCTGCAGATGTCTGCAGATGTGGTCTGCAGACTGCAGACGTTTTACCTCTTCAGAAACAAACAACACCTATGAATACGAGTCTTAATTAAATAGTTTTATTAGTTAGAATTTAATTAATTATATATATGTATATATATATATATATATATATATATATATATATATATATATATATATATATATATATATATATATATATATATATTCCAATAAAAATCATATTATAATTGAAAACTAAAAAAACCATATATTCACCATTGATCTTTTTGATCTATGGTTGAGATTAATTAATGGTATTTTAGTAATTAAATGGAAGGTTATGAGGGAACATAAAATAATTAACTTCCTAAATTTACTCACATCTTCCCTATTTCTTTCACCTCTCATTTCTTTCTTATATTTAAATAATCAAATATATTATTTTTATACTTTGGATTGAAAAATTAGATAATCATTGTTTATCTAAAATAAAAGACAATTAAACTAAAAAATATGACTGGTTATACATGCATCACATTGTGTTACGTATGCGTAACATTGTGTGTTACGTATATATAACATTGTCATACGTATGTATAAAATAGATACACGTAACAGTGGTACATATACGTAACAGCAGAGTTACGTATATGTAGCAACAATAATCATACATGTGATCATGATAAAACTACAAATCTTCATGTTCATCGTGTTCATTATGTTTTAGTGTTTGTTTTATGTGTCGTCCTTATATATACGTACCGCAAATGCTTTCATAAAAGTAAATCCTTTGAATTAACCATTATCTTCCTCAATTCATCATTTTTTACCCCCCGCATACTTCTTTCACATCCAATTCATTGCTATATTGCATGATACGTATGTGTAATCAAGGAAATCAATAAACAATACATGTAAAGAAAAGTTACATTCAGCTACGTAACAAAACCATTACGTATACGTAATCGTAGTGTTTATCTTTCACACTGTGTTCTTTGTCATCATCTTCCTCTTCGCATTTTCACTCTGTTCTTCATTATATTCATCTTCTTTTTCGATCCATATAATTCTTACATTGTGTGATACATATATGTAATCAAGATTATAGAGAAAGAAAAGGTGTAGAAGCAAAAGTTAACTTCGGTAGTGCTACGTATATGTCACAGAAGTATTATGTATATATAACACTAATGTACGTCTATTAACTGTGTTCTTCATTGTCATCTTTGCCGATGATCATAATCTTCTTTTATGCTTACTCATGTTTGACCTAAAATCAACATCATTCATAAATATGAGCAATTGATGAAGATCATCACGATCTTCATCGTTACGTGGTAGAAGTATTCATCTTCATATTTGATTTTTAAAAAATCAAATCATGTTTCAAGAGAATCAAGCACCACCACCATTTATGATTATGTTAATTCAATAGCATAACCACCATTTGATTTTGAATGATGATTAAATCATGTCCAATGGATTTTCAGAGCTAAGAAATTGGAGAAGATGAATAACAAATTAGAAAAGATATACGATGAAGAAGATCATCTTATAAATTAAATAAATAATAGAATAGATTTAGTCAACACCTACCAAAATTAAAGGGTGTTAAAATTACCATACTAACCTTTTAAATAAAGAAAATTAAAAATTAAAAACAATTTTTCATTGGTCGGGAGTGGTTTTCATGGTTTTTAATTATAGGGGTGGTTTTCATTTGATCTCTTTGCAGGATCGAATTTCGGGTGGTTTTCTCTCAACTCACTGTGAATCAACACTCAGCAAGCAGTCTTATGAAGAGTTGATCACAATATATCAAGTAACAAGCAGTAAGAAAATTCAACACAGCAAGTAAATTTTTAAGGTACTTTTATATATTGCTTCTCAACTCAAAGGATTACAAGACACTTGGACTCAAATCGCTTATCTAAAGAGTTACAGGGAGAAGATATATATAATACTACCTACAGCCGGATATACTTTGATACCAGCTGGACACCTCTAACCTTACATCTATACTACAAGACTCTAGGTGAGGTCTTTCATACATTTTGTCTGAAAGTTGGTAGTCAGGACATGTCCCTGACTTACCTTTTGTCACCAACTAAAGTTGGTAACATGTACTATCATAAAAAGGTGAACAGTAGAATAAAGTATGGACAACAACATGGCTCTTTAGGAAGATGCCATGCTGTATCAGAGGTCTGCAGCGGACTGTCAGGGACCATACTTTTATCTGCTGGACATAGCAATGTCTTCCGAAGGATAAAGTACTTCGGAAGAATAACTTCTTCCGAAGGCACTTATACTTCGGAAGACTGCTTCTTCCGAGGCTTGGAATCTTCTTTGTCTTCGGAAGCAGACTTTGTCTTCAGCTCTTTCATCAGACTTTGTCTTCGGAAGCTCTTTCAGACTTTGTCTTCGGAAGCTCTTTCAGACTTTGTCTTCGGAAGCTCTTTCAGACTTTGTCTTCAGAAGCTCTTTTATCAGACTTTGTCTTCGGAAGCTCTTTCAGACTTTGTCTTCGGAAGCTCTTTCATCAGACTTTCGGAAAATCTCTTCTCAGCTTCGGAAGCCTTTGAATGCAGTACCAAAAATTGACTATGAAGTGATTTTGGTTGCACCAGCCTTATCATGATCCAACAAACTCCCCCTAGGCTGATGCTACCAAAACTTCACTTCTCTCTTCTTCTCAAAGCTCTCAGCACCAAGGAAAGCAGGTGTTTATCGGTGTCTTCATTCTTTCCTGCTGTGGTGCTGAGAATCTTGTACAGATCCTTGGTGGACAGAACCTCTACTCTGTCACCTTGGATTATGTGTACCCTCTGTTGTGGCCCTCTGAAAAGAGTTAGTTGATGGGAAGTATAGTCATATTCCCATCGAACTATTGGTTCCAATTCAGGACCTTCCACCATCTGTAGAAAGGCTGTGCCTTTGGTTGATCTTTCCTTGTCTTCCACTCTTTTCAGCTTCAACTCTTCTTCAATCTTGGCTCTTTTACTTCGTTCAGCCAAGTGGAGACCACTGATATGGTTTCTGATGTGTGCAGCAGTCTCAGAGTTGGAGGGATTGGAGAATGGCTTCTCTGCAAGCTCAGCAAGATCAAATCTGCTGAGATGCAGTAGAGAAGTGGCATTGAGCCTGTTGGTTTCACCATTCTCCCTTTCCACAACAAAGTTGTGAGAAGGTTCATCGAACCTCCACTGGATTATTGCATTTCTAGGTCCAGGAGATTGACCAGAAATCCTGTCCTCTTTCCTGGTATCAAGCAGAGTCACCAGTCTTCTTCTTAGCCTCTTCTCCTCAGCATTGAGGGTATCGGAGTTGAGACCAAGAAGTCTTGCAGCCTGGCCCAAGGTGTCTCTAGGCAATTCAAGAAATTGGCCTAGGGTGAGGGAGCTTGAAGAGTTATCAACATAGGTGATGTTGATAACCTCTCCCTCACAGGAGATGCTGCTCAAGGTAGTGCAGTTGATGAGCCTCGTCTTGAACTCCTTTATTTCCTCAAAGGAGAGATGTTGAGGAGGCTGAGGGGATGGTTTTGGTTGTTGTTGGGTAGGCTTAGGTTTAGTGGTTTTGGGTTGAGTCTTGGGTTTTAGGATGGGTAGTTTGGGTGGTTGAGGTGATGTGGTAGGTTTGGGTAGAGTTGTGGGTTGAGGGGTGAAGGTTTTATCAGTGGGTTCGGTTTTAATGGGAAAAGGGGTTGGTTCTGGTTGAGTGGCTGGGGTGAAGACCATTCCTTTCATCCTCCTATACATCTCCTTCCTTTTCCCCAAACGGATGTCAGCTTTGATTTCACTGACTATCCGTTGGAGTGTTTTCGGACATAGGTCCCACCTGCCTACCAGAGAAGCCATGAGCCCGGAGGTAGTCCTTCATTCAGGCTTTATCAGTTGACTTCTTGGTAGCAGTGACCTCCTTCTCTTCCTCCCTCTTCCTCTTCACCTTCAACTTCTCCCTAGCAGCCTTCTTCCTTTCCTTCTCCATTTGATCCTGCTCTTTGTTGTGGAGCAGCAGGATCATGTCATCGTCATGTGGAGACAGTTCAGGAAGACTGAAGCCTCTTGAGAGTAGGAACTTGATCCTAGCCTCTCTCAGCTTCAGGGCTGCCTCCCTTTGCTCTTGTTTTTCCTTCTCCAAGGCCAACCTGGCTTCCCTTTCTTGTTGTAGCCTGGTTGACCTCTCCAAAGTCACCAACTCCTCTAATAGTAGCAGGAGTATCTCCTCATTGGCAGCTCCTAGATTGATGAGCTGGTCAATGAGTGCTGTTCTTCTCTTCTGGTTGATTTCTTTCTGATTGGCTACAGCTGCCTTAGAACTAGCAGCTAGCAGCTTCTCAGTAGGAAACCTACCTTTCTTTTTGGCCTTCTCAATCTTCTCCTCCTCCTGAAGCTCTTCCGCAGTCAATTTTCTTTTGCCTTTGTCTTTGATGGTGCTTGACTGTGGTGGTTCTTGGATGGAGGGTTGTGATTGAGAGAGAAGTTCAGCTGGTGCTTGGGTTGGAGGAATGTCAGAAATGTCCTCCCTGCTCACCTCAGATGCAATTTCAGCAATGACATCTGTGATGGTCAGTTCCTCGGACATCTGAAATAAGCCTTCCGCAGCTTCTATTTCGGCCTCGGAAGACTTGTCTTGTTCTTCCGAGGCTTCCATGTAAGCTTCGGAAGCTTCAGCTAGAGCTTCAGAAGATGAGACTGCTGCAGATTCTGTCCCAACTGTTTCAGTTGCTGGGCCATCAGTCCCCATTTCCCCTTCGAAGCTAATCTCAGGTTCCATGAAGACCTTAGGTTGACCAACTTCTTCCACAGTGGTAGAAGGTGCAGTCAGTCTTTGAAGCTCCTCAGCCCCAAAGTATGCAAGTGTGGTGTCGGGGCTGGGCTGTTCTAGGGATGATCTCAATACAAACTTTGTGAAAAGTCTGTAAAGATCTTGAAGCATCCTTGAGTCAATCTCCAGAAAGGATTGAGATGACTCAGGTAGTGTAATGATTTGGGAAGAAATGAGTTGGGTCTGTGGTTCCTATGGTGTTTGTCTCTGAACTTTCTCCCCCTTTTTGGTAGCATCATCTTGAGAGCTGGATGAGCTAGAGGAAGAAGTCATTGAGACCTGAATTGGTACATGCCTAACAGACCTCTCCGTCTGTTTCTCAGCTAGTTTAGCCTTGAGAGAGTTAATCTCAAGTTGCTGAGTGGCAGTCCTTGATTCTAAGATCCTCACCTGTGATTCCAGGTTGGAGACCTTAGAAAGCAAGTACTGAAGTGTTAGTTGCATACTTCCCTCATCTTCATGAGAAGAATCATGGGGAGATGAGATAACATACCTAGTATGCTCACTCTCACCACCAGATGTGGTTTCTTGGCACCCTGGTTTCCTTTGCTCAGAGTCATCTCTTTCAGAGATGTCAATGGGCAAAGTTGCCGTAGACTCAGTCCTAATTATGTTACCACTGTCCTGAGAGCTCAATGAGAGACTCTGAGTAGTGGCAGCTGAGTCTACATGAGTCCCCTCCACATCAGTGGGACTCACCTCAGTAGCTGGCTTCTGATGGGGGCTAGAGACAAGGGATCCCTCTTGGCTCTGTTGATCTTTCAGTGGGTGTTGTAGATCAACTTCATGGCCATGGAGAGATGTAATCTCTTCATCAGTTTGGAGTAAAAGGTCAGTGAAAGAGAGGGTGGTTAGTCCTACTGACCCGGGACTTAGATCAATGTCTACAGGCATTGAGCCTTTGGTGGGGCTGTCCCTAGAAGGCTGCACAGGGGAGTGTAAAGACTCACCCTGTGGGCTTAAGGCTTGGGGTTCGGGCTCAGGGGTTTGAGACTGAGGAGGCTCAAAACCCACATTGAGGTCAATTGTGAAGGATGGTGTGACCTCGGACTGAGTGGGAGCCCATGATTCCACTCTAGTCCTTTGGGTGTGAACAGAAGGAGCTTGTTCAATTAGAGTAGATTGAACAAGGGTTCGTTTGGGGCGTCTCTGATATGTAGCTTTGATGGGTAAAGAGGCTTTTGGTATTGTGGTGGATGTTGCTGGTGTGGGTTCATCACCTGTGGGGATAACAGGGATGTCACCAGGAGCTATGCGCTCAGTCATCTCTGGAGGTAATGGAGTGTACCGTCCAGTGAAGTTGGTGGACATCTTCTTCAGTATCTTGAAGATGGTAGGCCTCATGTGTGGAACAGGAAGAGCAGCTGCGCAGACAAGCTTGGTTCCATCTCACAGTTGATTATGTGTTGAAGAAATCGGGGATACATGAAGAATGTATCCCTGCTCAGATTGGCGATTAGGTTGTTCAACACAAATCGTGAGTAGTTGAATCTGAGGCCTCTCACCAACCCATGAACTAGGCATCCTAGTTCATATGGGATTTGATCCCAACCCCCTGATTTGTTGGAGAGGCAATGTAGGACAATGTGCAGCAGGAACTTCCAATGGTAAGAGAAGTTGAACTTGTATACTGTAGACCTGCTGACATCTCCTCCATATCCCATGAGGATATAGGTGCCTTCCACGTTTCCTTGGGGAACTCAGTAGGAGCCCCATCATCGTGAAGCTCGAGATGCTCCCTGATGAGCTGTTCATTGATGACCAACTCTTGGCCACAAACTCGGGTTCTCAGGACTCGAACCCCGTTCAGCACTGTAGTTTCACCGTTGCTCCAAAATTCTGACATATGGTTGGAGTATACGGTTGGGTTAACTGTGAGTGTAGTGAGGTAGGTGGATTCGGTGAGAAAGGTGATGATTTGGGTGAAGTCGGCATCCCTTGACGAGTCAAGTAACGCGACTTGGTTGTGCTGAGGGTTTAGCGCCATTGGAGAAAAGGTAAGCTTGAAATTTTG
This sequence comes from Flaveria linearis, assembly GCA_024085815.1. Classification (NCBI taxonomy): domain Eukaryota; kingdom Viridiplantae; phylum Streptophyta; class Magnoliopsida; order Asterales; family Asteraceae; genus Flaveria; species Flaveria linearis. Next base: position 22,080 of record JABSNV010000764.1, on the reverse strand, counting down.
GATGAAATTGAGGGTTTGACAGTGAAGGGAACAGTTAGGGCTGTAAAGTGGTAAAAGAAGATGAAATTGATGAGTCAAGATTATTTAAAAGGGGTGAATAGTGGTAGTGGTGGTAATAGGGTAACTGTTTTGGGGTTACTGTTGGTGGTATGGTGGTTTACGGCGGAGAAATGATGTTGGCGGCAAGGATAATTTTAAATAATCTGACATTATCAACAAAATCTTTACTTTTTACAGAGTGGGGCCCAAAAGATATCCGTTACATATAAAACCTTTACTTCCGAGGGTAAAACATTTCCGAAGGTAATTTTCTTTCAAAGGTAACTTCTCTTCCGAAGCATGATATTGCTTCCGAAGGTGAAATTGTCCTTTGAAGACACTTTATCTTCCGAAGCAAGGCATTGCTTCCGAAGGTAAAGTTGTCTTTCCGAATGGAGAGTTGTATAAGTTTCGGAAGTAGATCTGATATAAAATCAATCGCTTCTTCCGAGACCAAAAACTCTTCCGAGAAGAAAATTTCCATTGAGGAATTTGTCTTCGGAAGATATTCAGGAATATCTTCCGAGAGTTAATTCCTCTTCGGAAGGAATTTACACTTGGAATAATTTAAAGATCTTTTGTAACAGGGCTTAAATTGTATTGACACAAGACATTACTCATTTAAAAAGGTCTTCAAAAGAGGTAGTTATTCAAGTTTATCATCCCATTGCTGATATGAGACACTTAAATCTTGTTCATCAAATGCCTTTGTGAACAAATCAGCATATTGTTCATTTGAGTCAACTTTGATTAACTTTATCAGCTGTTTCTCATAATATCTCTAATGAAATGATACCTGATATCAATGTGTTTTGTCTTGGAGTGCTTCACCGGATTCTCAGTAATGGAGATAGCACTGTTGTTGTCAATATGGATAGGAGTAGTCATGAAGTTGAACCCATAGTCTAACATCTGATTTTGAATCCATAGCAGTTGAGCACAGCAGCTAGCAGCAGCAATGTATTCAGCTTCAGCAGTTGATGTAGAGACACAGGATTGTTTCTTGCATTGCCATGAGATAATCCTTCCACCAAGAAATTGACATCCTCCTGATGTTGATTTCTTGTCAATGTTGCAGCCACCATAGTCACTGTCAGAGTATCCATAGAGATTGAAATCACTATTTCTTGGATACCAGAGACCTAGTTTAGGTGCTCCTTTGAGGTATCTGAGGATTCTCTTTGCAGCAGCTAGGTGAGACACCTTTGGAGCAGCCTGATATCTTGCACAAATGCATGTGGCAAACATGATATCTGGTCTACTTGCAGTGAGATACATCAGAGAACCAATAATTGCTCTATACTGATGTTGATCATATCATCCCCCTCAAGGTCAGGGCAAAGATTATGGTTTCTGGGTATGGGTTTCTTGGCTGGTTTACAGTCCTTCATTTCAAATCTTTCTAAGATGTCTGAGACATACTTGGATTGACTTATGAAGAACCCTTCCTTCATCTGTTTCACCTGGATTCCAAGGAAAAAGTCCATTTTTCCCATGGAACTCATCTCAAACTTCTGCTTCATAATGCTTTCAAAGTCCTTGCACATTTGGTCGTTTGAAGAACCAAATATGATGTCATCAACATAGACTTGTACTAGCAAAATGTCTTCTCCACTCTTTCTGATGAAAAGAGTCTTGTCAATGGTACCTCTAGTGTATCCATTCTTCAGGAGAAACTGAGACAAGGTCTCATACCACAGCCTAGGTGCTTGGTGCAGCCCATATAGAGCTTTATCCAGTTTGCACACATAGTTGGGGTGCTGTGGGTCTTCAAATCCTGGAGGTTGACACACATAGATTTCCCTATCTATATCCCCATATAGAAAAGCACACTTGACATCAAGTTGGTAGACTGTGAAGTTCTTGGATGCAGCATAAGCAGGAAGATTCTAACTGCCTCAAGTCTTGCAACAGGTGCAAAGACATCAGTATAATCAATTCCTTCCTCCTGGGTGTACCCTTGAACTACTAGTCTTGCCTTGTTCTTGATAATCAAGCCTCTATCATCTTTCTTGTTCCTGAATACCCATTTTATGCCTATGGGTACTTGACCAGATGGTAGTGGGCATAGATTCCAGACCTTTTGTCTTCTGAACTGAAGCAGCTCCTCCTGCATCGATTCAACCCAACTACTATCCTTTAAGGCATCTTCTACCTTCTTTGGTTCCATCTGAGACAGGAAGCATGAGTACAAGCAGACATTCCCATGATGAGTTTGTCCTCTTGTTCTCACACCCTCAGAGACATTCCCTATGATGTTCTCAGTTGGATGAGTGTTGTGAATCCTAAGACGAGGAATCACTTCCAGTTGCAGTGATAAGTCTAGGTTAGACATATTCTGATCAGGAACTGGATCACTCTGTCCAACTGCTGTTTCAGAGTCATTCAATGAGGACTGATTGAATGATTGAGAAACATCATCAATGGTTGGTTGTGAAGTGGTATTAACAGTTGCCTGTTCCTTCAGAATACCACTTCCCTTAACCTGGTGTTGTAGTGGATCACCTGAGGAACTTTGAGGTTGATCAAGTGATTCACTTGTTGAAGCTTCACTATTTCTGGAGATAGTTACACTGTCAGATCTGTGAATAGTTGAAGCTTGTAGCCCTTCAGCTCTTGGAGAATTTGGAATAGGTCTGGGAAGCTCATATAGTTGACCTGCATCAGCATCAGCATCACTTTGAGCACATGTTCCAGCTGAAACATTCTCACAAGATGGTTTAGAATAGTTTGGAAACAATTCTAAATCAAAGATATACTCAGGTCCATTCCCCCTAACACAAGGAGTGTGCTCATTAACAACTATGTTGGATGACTCCTCAAATTGTTGATTCTTGATATTGTATACTCTATAAGCTTTGGAGCTAGAAGAGTATCCAATAAAGATAGCATCATCCGACTTCTCAGCAAACTTTGCCAAGTTGTCCTTTGTGTTAAGTATGGTACACCTGCAGCCAAAGGACCTTAGAAAGCCAATGAACGGTGGCCTCTTGTTCCATAACTCATAAGGGGTTTTTCCATGGGGCTTCACTACAAGAACCCTGTTCTGCACATAGCATGCAGTGCTGACTGCCTCTGCCCAGAATGTCAGAGGCAGCTTTGAATCAGCTAACATGGTCCGAGCAGCCTCAATAAGTGTCCTATTCCTCCTCTCAGCAACACCGTTTTGTTGAGGAGTTCTGGGAGCACTATATTGTCTGGCAATCCTTTTGAGTCACAGAATGAGTCAAGAACGAAGTTCTTAAACTCAGTCCCTTGATCACTTCTAATAATCTTAACCTTGTGATCAATTTGATTTTCTATTTTAAGAATAAAAGATTTTAAAGTTTCAGCAGTTTCATCTTTACTTCTTAAAAAGAATACCCATGTAAATCTTGTAAAATCATCAACGATCACAAGGCAGTATGATTTCCTTCCAATGCTCATTATACTTGTGGGTCCAAAGAGATCCATGTGCAATAAGTGTAATGGAGTAGTGATAGAGTTAACACATTTGGATTTATGAGATGATCTGTGTTGTTTCCCTTTCAGGCATGCAACACAGTTATCTTTGCAGAAAAATTCCTTTTTAGGCAAACCATGTACCAAGTTATTTTTAGCCAATTTATTCATTGTTTTAAAATTCACATGACACATGCGTTTATGCTATAGTGTTGACTCATCACTATCAGCTTTGGAAAGAAAGCATGATACTTCACCCGTAGGAGAAGCATTGTTCATATCTAGCTTGTACATATCCCCTTTCCTGGGAGATCTGAGAAGCACCAATTCCGGAGGAATTGTCATCCCTGGTCTGAGGATAATGCACTCATGTTCTGTGAAAAGCATCTGATGCTTCTGGTCACAGAATTGAGAAACACTTAACAGATTGTGTTCAAGCTGTTTGACAAAGTGAACTTTGTCAATGTTTATTCTGCCATTGGATATACTTCCTCTACCAGAAATATATCCTCCGGCCTCACCTCCAAATTGGACAGGCCCTCCATCAAAGTTCTGGAATTGTTGAAGGAGAGATCTGTTCCCTGTCATGTGCCTGGAGCATCCACTATCTACAATCCAGATATTGTTGTTCTTGTCAAATGGATGTCCCTGCACATAAGATGAGATGGTTAGTTTTGTTTGGAAGCCCAAGCCTTGCTGGTCTTGGGTTCTTCCAATGATAGTGACATAATTGAACCAAAAGATATGCAATGGGGTTCAATAGAGGTCATTGTTGAAGAAGAGGTTTGGGCTGCAGCATCTTCCTTGATCTTCCAATCCATCCTTTGGTTGATCTTTGAGGATGAGCTTGTTGAAGCTTTTGCAGCATGGTCTTCTTCCGAAGCTTCTCTCTTTTCGGAAGAAGCCTTCACCACCTTTTCTTCCGAAGTAGTCTTCTTCTGAGATGGTTTCAAGGGAGCCTTCTTGTTCTTCCGAACCTTAGAAGGTTTGGCTTCCGAAGCCATTTTCCCTTCGGAAGAAGCAGTTTCTTCCGAAAGCAACTTGGCTTCCGAGACCAACTTTCCCTTTTTCATCATTTGGACCTTTTGAAGTGGTCCAACTGAGAAACCTTCTCTGACTCCTTCTTTTCTAACATTATTTGCATAATGTGTGCTTGCTGGATTGTAGTAACAATCTTTAGCCATATGGTTGTGCAGACCACACATTATGCATGCAATGTTAGTCTTCTGGGAACCTGCAGGTTGCTGTTTCTTGGGTTTCTTCTCTTCATCAGCAACTTTCCCTTTCAACTTCTGATCCTTCAGTAGGACAGGAGTGCTGGTACTACACTCCTTTCCTGAATCAGGAGTACCTACCACTTGAAATCCGGCAGAAATGAAGACACCCTTTTGCTTAGGGTCAAACTTAAGCTTGGACTCTGCAACCTTCTTGGCAGTCCTTCTAGCAGCTTTAGCTCTGCTTCTTCTTGCCTTGGTGGTCAGGATTTGATCATCACAGGTGGAGATGGGTGTATCCTCCTGTTTCTCCCCTGTGGAGGCCACTATTTTCACTTCATCCTCTAGTTCCAATGGAGAAGGGTCAGCAGTTGGAACCTCTTGCTCTTCAGTACCACATCTAGGTAGTCTAATAGACTCATAAGAGTGTGGTGGAGCTATTTCACTGGTTCCCAACCCTTCTTTGTTTTGATAAAACATTTTGGAAGCCTTTGAATGCAGTACCAAAAATTGACTTTGACATTTTGGAAGCCTTTGAATGCAGTACCAAAAAGAGTGTGGTGGAGCTCTTTCAGACTTTGTCTTCGGAAGCTCTTTCAGACTTTGTCTTCGGAAGCTCTTTCATCAGACTTTGTCTTCGGAAGCTCTTTCAGACTTTGTCTTCGGAAGCTCTTTCATCAGACTTTCGGAAGATCTTTCATCAGACTTTCGGAAGATCTCTTCTCAGCTTCGGAAGCCTTTGAATGCAGTACCAAAAATTGACTATGAAGTGATTTTGGTTGCACCAGCCTTATCATGATCCAACACTCTCTCTCTCTCTCTCTATATATATATATATATGTATATATATACATATATATATATATATACATATATATATATATACATATATATATATATATATATATATATATATATATATATATATATCGACTTCAGTATGTTTGTCTTTCATTAATTTGTAGTAAGGAGTTCGAGTCAATTATCTTTATCTTTATATCTTTATCTATCTATTATAATAAAAGAGTAACTTGGTATGACACGTGTCACCACCACAATCCTCCTCACCAAAATTTTCCCGCCTCTCTCTCCTATTAAATAATTACCTTAATTACTAATAATATTATTTAATATTTTTTAGATTAAAATATTTTTTTATAAATTAAGAAAAATATTTGTCATTAATGTTATTTCAAAATAAATAAATTTTATAAGTAATATTTTTTTCTAAAATATCAAACTTTGTTAAAAATAAGATATATTATAAAACTACTATTTTTAAAAAGTAAATTATTTAAAAACCAAAAATAATTTAGTTTAGGAGTTATGATAATAAAATATTTTAAAAAATGATATTTTTATACGGTTTGTTTTTAAACAAAATATTATTTTTAAAAAAAATTAAAAACAAAGTTATAAAATGTTGATATCACTGTTTTATTACTTATAGCACTTACTTATACGTAATTTCAGTCATATCATATTTTAAAATATCATTTTATTTTCCATAAATTTTATTATATTAATATTTTATTTATTCAACCCGTGTAATACACGGGTCTTCTAAAACTAGTACTATAATAAAAGAGTAACTTAAAGTGACACGTGGCAGCACCACAATCATCCTCATCAAAATTTTCCCGCCTCTCTCTTCTTAAATAATTACCTTAATTACTAATAATATTATTTAATATTTTTTATATTTAATAAATTTAAAAAGAGATCTATTTATTAATGTTATTTCTAAATAAATAATTTTTTTATAAAATAATAAATTTTTCTAAAGCATAAAACTTCTTTAAAAATACAAATATTTTAAAAGTGGTATTTTAAAAATTCAATTTTTTAAAACCAAAAATAATTAATTTGGGAGATATAATAAGAAAAATTTTAAAAATGACATTTTTATATGGTTTGTTTTAGAACAAAATGATTATTTTTTTTGAAAAAAAACTAAAAACAAAATTCTAAAAAGTTGATATCACTGTTTTATTAGTTATAGTCATTTCTCATACGTAATTTCACTCATATCATATTTTATAATATCATTTTATAATTAATAAATTTTATTATATTAATATTTTATTTATTCAAACCGTGTAATACACGGGTTTACTAAAACTAGTACTATAATAAAAGAGTAACTTAAAGTGACACGTGGTAGCACCACAATCACCCTCACCAAAATTTTCCCGCCTCTCTCTCATGATAAATAATTACCTTAATTACTAATAATATTATTTATCATTCTTTATATTTAATAAATTAAAAAAGAGATCTATTTATTAATGTTATTTCTAAATAAACATTTTTTTATAAAATAATAATTTTTTCTAATCGTAAAACTTTTTAAAAATACAAAATATTTTAAAAGTGGTATTTTAAAAATTCAATTTTTTAAAACCAAAAATAATTAATTTGGGAGATATAATAAGAAAATTTTTAAAAATAACATTTTTATATGGTTTGTTTTAGAACAAAATGTTTTTTTTTTGGAAAAAAATCTAAAAATAAAATTCTAAAAAGTTGATATCACTGTTTTATTAGTTATAGTCATTTCTCATACTTAATTCAGTCATATCATATTTTATAATATCATTTTATAATTAATAAATTTTATTATATTAGTATTTTATTTATTCAAACCGTGTAATACACGGTTTAATAAAGCTAATACTAAAACAGTAACTTGGGGGGTCACTTGTCACATTCCTAGGCCCCCTAAGTTTGTTTTTTTCCGTCTCTCTCTCCTCTTAAATAGTTATCTAAATTAAATATTAAATAATTTTAATTTTTAAGATTAAAAATATTTCTTAATAAATTAAAAAAATATGTCTTTTTATTAATGTTATATATAGAAATCAAATTTTTATAAAATAAGAGTTTTTATAAAACATCAAACATTTATAAAAATATGAAATATCTTAAAATTAATGTTTTTAAAAAGTAAACTTCTTTATAAACTAAAAAATTAAAATTAGGATTTATAATAAGAAACTTTAAAAATGATATTTTTAATCCGGTTTGTTTGGAAAAAATGGTTAAATTTTTTAGAAATAATAATTAAAATTATTACTTATAATTATTACTCATATGTAATTTTAATCATATTTTATTTTAAAATATGATTTTATGCTTTATAAACTTTCATCATAATTAATATTTATTTTTTAACTCGTGTAATACACGGGTTTAGTTTTATATAAATAATAATCAACAACTAATCAATTTTATTTTTCAACCCGTGTAATACATTTAGTTTTATTTATGTTTTGTGTTATCTTAATAATTAACTATCTACTTCCCGTGTAATACACGGGTAACTAAATCTAGTAGGCTATATAAAAGAAGTTTTTTACCAGCTAACCTTATAACAAAAGTTTCATAAGAGAACTAGAGCCTATCATGTGACAAAATATTTATAAGGAGTGATTATTCAGTTGAATAAAAAGGTTAATCATGATTTGATCAACAACAGTCTATGCTTCATCTCTTTTCTTTTTTATTGCTAGTTTATTCACTCATAAAAATTTTTTGTTAGTTTATTCACTTATAAAAAGATAATAGTTTGTTTAATGGGGTAAAAGCAGCTTAAAGAGATATGATACTAGCCACGACTTGGCAGTTGATACATGTACACCCAGCCCCTCATATCACCAATATTGTCCGCTTTGTCCACGAGAAGCTTACGAATTTGCTTTTGTATGCCCGGGTGAAAACTTCCCAGAGAGGTCACCCATCGCTGCCACCTGAGCACGCTTAACTGTGGAGTTCTCCTCTCGTCCACAACCAATACGCCCAAAACGCGTTGGTGATATTAGAGTCAGGACATTCCTTATGAATCAGGAATCTCTCATGTCCACGGCCGATGTGAGATTTATGTAGGGTGTCACAATCACCCCCCCTTGGACTCATCGTCCTTGATGAGCCTCAGAAGTCACCATCCTCGGTGAGGTATGTCCCACATCCCGAACGGCACAAGAGTCGCTCTGATACCATTCTGTAACACACAGCTCCTCATACCACCAATATTGTCTGCTTTGCCCACGAGGAGCTCACGGATTTGCTTTTGGTTGCCCGGGTGAAAACTTCCCAGGGAGGTCACCCATCCCTGGATTGCTGCCACCTGAGCACACTTAACTGTGAAGTTCTCCTCTCGTCCACAGCCAATTCGCCCAAAACGCGTTGATGATATTAGAGGCAAGACATTCCTTATGAACTAGGAATCTCTTATGTTCACGACCGATGTGGGATTTATATAGGGTGTCACAATACATGACCCCATATCGTGTGAGGGCGCTATAGCCACTTACAAATACTTCAACTAATCCAAGAAAAAAGGCCACAATCTCCCTCTCACAGCTACTATTCATTTTCTTTTCCTAACATAGAATAATTATTATGATGCAGAAAAATATCTTCTTGTAACAAAACTAACGATATTCTATTTTACATGATCATCCTGTAGTTGTCTATTCACCCTCCTCGCCAAGCATAAATTAATACATGGTTTCGTTATTTTTTTATTAAATTACAAATAGTGTTATTTATTAATATATGAAATTGCATGGTATGTGCTTTAGTTTTAATAATTACATACGATGTCCTTTATTAAAAGATTTGCACATATATTGTCTTTTACACTAACTATCATCTAAATATACAGTTAACTGAGTTATGTGCCCCCTCATGATATATTAAAAAAATTATAAAAAATAAAAATTTTAATTGAAAAAAGAAATTAAAAGATTTCGAACCGTTGGGTAAGTTGACGAAACCAATTACTCTCGGTACTTGTTCATTCAACTAATCGTCAAAACTTTTAATGATAACCTCCAATAACATTTAATAAAGTAAGAAGTTTAAGTCACAAATCATTTACAAGGTCAGGAAATCAACAATAAACATAAAAAATACACGTAAATACTTTATAAAGTACTCACACCAACAAATAATGAAAAATCAATAAGAAACACAAACTTGAAGATTACATGTGATTTTTTGAATTACTTATATAATCACAAAAGCAAGAAAATCAACTATGAGTCGCTCGTTAATCACACAACATAAGCCACAAATTCAAAGAGCAACGAAATACAAAAAATGAATTAGGGATTTTAATCTTACCATCATTATTTGTTCGAGTTTAAGTGGTTTAAATGGTGTGTGAGATATTGTCAAAGTGGTGAAAATGACCGACATTGGCTATCAAATAGAGGGGAATGATGGATCTAATAGTATTTAAAGTAAGAGGAACGCGGGTTTACTGACTTACCCAGCGTTCCGATATTTTTAACTTTATTTTTCATATAAAACAATTAATTTTTTTATCTGTTTATATATTAGATGTGAAATAAAATGATAAAAATGCACCTCATGTGAGAGATACGTAACTGAGTTAACTGTACATTTAACTGAAAGTTAGTGTAAAGAACAATAAGGGTGCACATATTAAAAAAAACATTTGATGTAATTATTAAAACTAAAGAAAATAACAGGTAATTTTGTGTATTAATACCGGATACAATTTGTATCAATAACACGTCACTAATAACATTGACTTTTAACTGCCTGTGGTACACAGTAACGAGACACTAGAGCTTTACCCGTTACCCCTGTAACCGCCTTCGTTTCGAAGTATAAATACCAGAGTCTGATATATCATTTCGCGCCTGATTTCATTTGCGCACACACACACACACACACACACATTCTCACCAAACACAATTCTAGGGTTTCGTGCGATTCATCTACCGATCATATGCACCTTTCTGTAGAGATTTTAGGTCGTAATGCACAAAGCATAGATCTCCGGAGCTGTTGATCGTCGGAACACCTGCATGTTCGTGTGAAAACGTATAATTTGAATGCAAAAATGAGCAAGCTAGTAGGATTATCAGGCATGAAGAGCTTCGATCGGTTCAAATATACGTTAGGATCGTCGAGTCCGGGAGCTGGAAAAGCTTTCAATGTCTCTTCACGGCAACCTTCCAATTCGAATTCATCCGGTAGTTTCGCTAATTTGAAGCTCGCTGCAGGTTTTTCAACGGAAACTCTGAGTTTTTTTTAGGAAGAACGTTTGTATGGATGATTTACTGTTAATATTTGTAAATCGTTTTGGTTTTTGTAGAGAAATTGGTCAAAGAGCAAGCTTCCTCCAAAACGGATCTGGACCTGGCTGTATGATGAACATCTCTCTCTATATATGCGTGTTTTTGTTTCATATGAATGTGTATTTCTGTGTGTTGATTTCATAGGTAGTCCATTATCAATGTAGTTTAAGTATAATTTATGATTTTTTTTAAAGTAATCTAGCCTACGTTATTTGGAACCTTCTAGAAGCAAATGGAAGCACTCCTATCTGGAAGTTGTATCGAAGTTATAGAGCATTTGTAGTATACACTACTCCCTGGCCCATATTAGTTTCCAGTTGGATAGAAGGGCCATTGACAGTTTGAGGATTGTTCAAGGTCGTTGTATAGTACTAAAGTGAAATAGTGTGTGTATATGTATTCAAGTGTATAGGTGTGTGTGTTTGCTGAGAATACTCAACAAAAAGCATTTAATCAAAACAAAAGGTAAAATAGAGGGGAGAAGATATGAGCATATAGGGAAAGACTAGAACAGAAAACACTTGATAAAATACTTTGACTTGATCATTGATATGGGATATACAAGAACTGTTTGGATGTTGGCATATTGATAGCCTTGTTTATATGTCTCTTAAGGCTCTTCTGATTGTATCTGCCTAGAACACTAAAACATCCTTTGTGTGTGCAATAGCATCACCATTACTATGCTTAAGAATAAAGGTTTTTATAGCGTGTGTGTATGTGTGTTATATGTCTACCACTGTGAAATCTACTTTGATAAAAATTTTAATGGATACAGAATTCCAAGATTAAGAAATTATCGGACCATATTCATGTGTTGGAAGAGAAGTTGCAGCATGCTTATAATGAAAATGCAAAGCTTAAGGTGAAACATAGAGAAGATGAGAAACTTTGGAGAGGATTAGAGTCAAAGTTCTCCTCCACAAAGGCCATATGCGATCAACTTACTGAAACCTTACAAACATTAGCTGATCAGGTTCAGAATGGTAAGCGGTTTATTGTTGATTCTTCATTTCTAAATTATGAGATAAGCATGGATGTAATTATCATGGTGCTGCTTCTACAGCTGAGAAAGACAAAGCCTTTTTTGAAAATAAGTTGTCTGAAACTTCAGTAGCTTTAGACAATCTAAATGGGCAGATGAAGTCTCTCGCACTGAAGCTGGAATCATCAGAAGAAACTGTTAGGACACGTAAGTTTAATCTTCCTTGTTTAAGGTCTCCATTATATTGGGAATCTAATTAGGGTTGCGTTTTCAGAATATGGTTTGTTTCTTTAAATGCTTGGAATTACACTTGCAGGTGACAAAGAGTTGAAGGAACTTAGCATTGACAAGGAAAATGTAGAGAAAGAACTTAATGACGAACATAACAAAATTCTCCATCTCATTAATGAAAAAGGTATCAATTACTAAAGATAGTTTATGTGATATCCGTCTTTGTTGGTGTCATACAAAAGTAAGAATTCAAATTGTTTGCACTTCAAATTGTATATATTTGCAGACAATCTAATCAAGAAATTCGAAGAGAGTGTATTGTCTAATGAGTCAACCATAGAGAGTTTGAACTCCAAATTGAGTGGGTTGCAATTTGAGATAGTATCAAAGGAAGCTAAACTAAACGACGTGAAAGGATTATGTGAACAGAGAGAGAAAGAGAATACTGATCTTATAGACAGTAACAAGAAGTTTTCCAACCAATTAGAGAAAGCACTGCAGGAGAACCAGAATCTAGAAAGTTTTGTGAAGATGCTGACTGTTAAGCTAACAGATTTGGATAGACAGAGTGTTGCCTTTTGTGAGAAGGTTATTAAAGTTGATGCTCTCTTCTCTTCATGCTTTGAGTTAGTACAAGAGGAAAAGAAACTTGCAACACAAAAGGCGCAACAGCGTTTTGATCATCTCATGGTCAACTTTTGACTACCACATCAGCAAACGATGCATTGCAGTTGGTCAATCAAGAGTTGAAGAATAATATCAGTGAGCTCCAGAACGATCTAAAATTCACAAGGAGCCAGCATGCCGAAGAATGTCATCTAGCAGAAGAGAAGGTTAAGAGGTTAGAGTCTGAAGCAGAAATGCTTCTTTCAAAGAAGCTGAAATGGATAACCTGATTACCACTTGGAGGATAAAATTCGTTCTTTATCTGAAGCTTCTAGATTATCAGAGATACAAATGGTGCACACTTCACACATATCTGATTTTTAGAGACTTTATCAGCAGGCTGTTATGTTAAGCTTAATCAGTATGTGTTGTCATACATGCAGCACGACCTTCAGTTAAAGCATTCAGATTCTGAAACTGAGAATAAAGAGAATATCAGGAATCTTGAATCAGAACTACATAGAATGAAAGAGGAAACAGATACTCTGAAAAAGGAGATTCTGCAGCATGAACAGCATGTAGACTCACTGGAGAAAAAACTTAACCAGCTTCAAAACTTACTACAGGAGAAGGAACAGGTTGTTTTGGAATTTAAGGAAAGAGAGAAACTCCTGGAAGATCAAAAGGCAGAGGTTTTTACCCTTTTCCTTATTTATCTCCTTTACATTTACGTTGTTATCTTGTACTTTATCATGATATATGTGAGTTGTGACATGTGAAATAAATTATCCACAGGCTCAGAAGTTATTCATTGAAGCAGAAGGTAATGTGGCAGAAGCTAAGAAGCAATATGATGAGATGTTAAGAAGTAAACAGTTAGAATTGTCAAAACATCTGAAGGAAATCTCTCAGAAGAATGATCAAGTAAGGTTTATTGTCATGGTTAATGCCTGTATCTGCCTTTAAGATGATTTAGCAAACTGACACTGAACTATATCAGGCTATAAATGATATTCGGAAGAGGTATGAAGCGGAAAAACAGGAATGCATTAATCTTGAGAAGGAAAAGGTTAGATGTTTGTCATCTTCTGTTCATTGATTTGTTGCACGTCGAATTGTATTGAATATTTTCTTTCTCAGGCTGAAAAAGCAATTGTAGATATGGAAAAGAAATGTGACCAAAAGCTTTTAGAGTGCAAAGAGGAAGCAAAGCAGCAACTGATGCAGCTAAAGGGAGAACACACTGATTTGGTATGTATGGTGACTAAGCTTACTGGTAAAATGGCGGGTCAGTTCCGTAATGGGTCAGCGGGTCTGACCATATTGGGTTCGGGCAGATGTGATGTATAATTTGAGTAGACCCAAATTGACACCTAAGCAATTTGTTCTTACCCAAATCAACCCATTTCTTAATAAATGGGTCATAATTGCTCCCCTAACTTGGTAGTTGTTGCTAGTTTATTGTGTTTAAAGCAGATTAATAATAATTAAACCTTGTTTGTGCTCATTTTGCAGGTTAATAGTATCCGACATGAGAATGATAAGAAGGAAGCTGATATAAAATCTAATTATGTTGAAGAGGTAAAAAAGATGAAACTCCAGGCTGAGAATGAACTAAAAGAGGTACTTACATCCCCATCCATTTCTAAAGACTGCTTCATGATGAATGCATACGGCATACTTGCAATAATAAAATACTATCTTCACATTTTATCCAGAAAACAAAGTTACTAAAGAATCAGTATGAAGCTGAGTTAAGGGAATTGCGATCTCAACATGAAGAGGAGTGCCGGCATCTTGAAGAGGAGCTGAATATCCAAAAGGACAGGGTATGCATAGTTCTCATCTTTATGAATTTTTAGGGGTTAGTATCCACTTTTTTTTCTCAACATCCAGATGGTATTTTATTACAGGAGGAAAGACAGAAGGCTTTGCTGCAGTTGCAATGGAAAGTAATGAGTGATCAGCCCCAAGAAGACCAAGAAGTAACCTCAAGAAAGGCCTGTATTTCTTACCTGATACACAAAAACCACATCAACTATTTACTACGTCATATTTTTTTATGATCTCAGTTTTCGTTCTCTTGTATGTAGAATTTGTCTTACATGACTGCAACACAATCACCGGTAACCAACATGTTGAAGAAAGCCGACAAGGGTAAAACAGGAACCGTTATTAATATTCCCAAGCATAGTAAAAAGGTATGGTACTTACATCCACATGCTCATATACATGCACACACGCGCACATGCAACCTGAGGGCTCAATTTGGTTACCACTTTCTGGGCCAATATAATGGAAATGGCAGGTAACTCACCGCGAATATGAAGTTGAAACTTCTCATGGCACGACAATCAAGCGGCGGAAGACAAAAAGTACAATCATGTTTCAGGTATTATGGCATTCGTATCCGAAGCAAGTGCTGTCATGCCTATGCTTACTGTAAACCTGTACTGACATTTTGTTTTTACCTTCTGAAAGGATACGAAAAAGAACAAGAGGCAAACACCAAAAGCGAATACCCCAAGGGATATTATCACGGTATTACCCATTCTGTGTGTTGAAATAGTTACTGTTCAGTATTTTTTTTAAAAAGTTATCTCGTGTGTATTGAGCAGCGAATGAAGGGAGGGAGTCAACAGAATCATCCTAATATAGGTGACCTATTCACAGAAGGATCATTGAACCCGTATGCAGATGACCCTTATGCATTTGACTAGAGGTAGTACACCTCATTATTATACATGAAAGTAACGTGTTCCTAAACTTTCATAACATAACCTGAAAGTAGTCCCTTAATTTCTCTATGCAGCAAGTGGAAGCTGGTCGGGCAGGATAGTCAATCCTCCTGCTGTTTTAAGATTCTAGTAAGTGTGTACATCTTACTAAACTGGGTTTAATGTTGGTGGTTGTTGATCCATTATGGGCATATGGCTACAAGATTTCTCTCATGCCTTAAATTGATGGGAAAATATTATATGACCCTGGTTTCTTCTCTGTTTTACATGATCAGAGAATGACAATAATTGCATAGAGATGTATGAACATACACCATCTTTTGCATGTTATCACAGGGCTAACGTCATCCCTGATGACATTTCTATTTTTGAATGACTGACACATACATGATCTAATCCTACTTCTAAAGCTACATCATTGTTCATTATGAGACTGAAACCCTCAACCTTATAAGAATAGACAACACTGTGCGTACGCGGCTAGGAAACTATGAATTTACCAAGTGTCACCCACAATCGAGATACACAACAATATTATTTTTCAATGATATCAAATCCTTTTTAAAGGGTGAATCTAAATTTGTCATGAATTAGAGTCAACAAATTAACTTGTGATTATAGATCCACAATTATAGGCATTTTACCATCAAAATTAAGTTAGGGAAATTGAGGGGAAATCTTCAAACTCAAAAGTGGGGCCAAGATGTTGTTGGTTCAACGTCTGGATAGTTAAAACGTTTTCGTCCATATCATATGGTTTAATCTCAAAAAACTAATGTTTTATAGATAGTAATCAAATCTAAAAAACTACACATATTACTAATAGATACATTTGGAGGGTCTAACTCATGTTTTCTATAAAAAATAATGTTTTTTTATACCCTGTAAATTTCATTGATTTGATAGCCCCAGAGTTTTGGGTCCTCGTGAAATTGTAGGTCCTCGTGAAGTTGTGGGTCCTTGTGAACCTTCATTGGTTTTGTTTTTGATTAACTATCATATTGTATGACAATAAAATAAAAGGGTCCTAATTTATACACTATGTATGTTTTAAAAAAAAGTAAACTACAGTTTACAAAAAGGTAAACTGTAGTTTATAGCTATGTAGACGGTTGTTTATCTTTTCTGTAAACTGTTATTTATTAGGGAGTGATGTATTAATATAGAACCTTAAAACAAAATTGTGTACTTTTAACCAAACCAAAAATGAATCATACTAGTTCATACTAGTCTTAGTGCAAACCGGTTTCTACACACCTCTATAGGTACCCCATGTGACGTTCTTTTGTTTCCAATTATCCTTACAGATCATATCCATACGATAAGATCACTCAACGTACCTCTCACGTGTGAGGCATGTAGGTGATGTAACACAAAACCACATGTGGAACATCCGGCCAGGTGTGTGTGGACCATGCTAATAGCTAGTTGGGGTGGTTGTGGTTGTGGCCATGAGTTCCCCTCATCTCCAATGGCTATATCGCTTTTACTAGTTAAAAATGGTAATAAAAAACCCTCTTTTTATTTTTTAAACCTAATTATTATTTCAACTATAAATACATTTTCAAACTTTTAAAATAATAACCATTCTTTGAAATTTGAATCTATTTTTTATTATTGTTTTTTGATGCTTTTATTTTTATTCAATACAATGTTTTGGAACATAAAACTGCCACTCTTGATATGGTCTATGTGTATAGTCTGCATTAATAATCGATAATTTCTTTTTCTGAAATGTTTCTTTTGTAGGTTCTTTCTACTCGTTTGCTTAATTCGAACCAAGAATATTCTTGGAATCATTACAAATTGCAAAACGATAATATATTATATATAAAAAAACTAATCTAAATTATTCAACTACTTCTTCAATAAAAAATATTATTAATCTTCCAACCAAAATTTGTTTTTTCGTTAGTGTTTTGGAGTTGTATGCTAAGAACAATGAACATTACACGATCGATATTTAAATAATTCGAAGTTTTAAACCATAATGATTCAAACTACATAAATACAAAAACAAACTTTCAAGTAATAATAACATAACAACAAAAGGTCAATTTCGAATGTGTTGGCTGTTTGGCTACCAATTTTATATTTTTAAAGACAAAATAGATTGATGTACTGATGTAAGTCATTGTATTTTTAATTATATATCCTTTTTAGTTATATAATCATATACAAACTTGAGGGTATAGTTATAATAAAAATAGTATATAATGTAAAAAAACTAAAAATAATTATGAGTTTGACATATTTTCTTTTTATTGTTTTAAAAGGAATGATATTTTAACTACTGTATCAAATATCAACTTATTGTATCAAATATTTTTTATCATTTGATTGTGTTTTTATGTTTAGATTATTTTGTGTTATTTTTGTTATTGTTTTTTTTATATATTATAAAATTTTTTGTTATCTTATTATCATTATGCATTGCAATTAGAGATACACAATAATGTTATTTTTACTAATGTGTTTTTCAAAACTAATTGTCCAGCATAACACATAACGAGCTAAAAACACAATGAGACATTTTATTATTGTGTTTTACGTTTATATCATCTTGTGTTGTTTTACATTAATTAGTTGTTAATTTATCATTGTATTTTACATACTAGAATTAAACAATAGTGTTATTCATCATTATATTCTTTTTATAATTCATCATTTAAAAAAAATATAATAGTGTTCATAAAAACACGGTAACTAACAAAAAAAAACATAATGATCTTCAAATACACAACGGTGAGCATATTTTATATGAGCTGAAAAACATAAAAAATTATTATCTTTTTATATAAGATACGGTGCGTAATCGATTGAAAGATAAATTGTTTTTATGGTGTTAATTTTTATAAAGAAATGTAGTATAAAAATGTTAATAATAAACATTTAAAATTTTGAGGTAATTTGAAAAAAAAAATCAGCTAAAGTAATTATGCATAAAATACAACTCTAACAAACTTATATTCTACAATTTGATCTCAACCACTAATTAAAAAATTAATGATTGAGATTTCTTCTAACACATTTTAGATTTATTATCATTTTTGTTTGAATCATTTCCTAAACTTGATGTATTGCATATTTTTCACTTATATTCAAATTGAATAGCTGTCTTTTTGTGAGTTATTAAGGTATCTTTTAATTTCATGAAATAATCTGAAAATTCTATATATAATAAATGAAAAAAGGTTTGGCCACGTGACAAGATTTTAGCAAATACACTGCCACATGACATCTTCACATCATACAATTGTCACGTGGTGTTTTATTAGCAATATGCTTCTAAAAGGAAATGCTTAAATATCATTTAATTTCTAATTAAACAACTTCCAAAATTAGATTTTAAAAATTAATATTAGAAACGGAAATTTAAAAACCTTAAAATTCAAATTCAATATCCAATTCAATCCAATATTTATCTAAAAATAACTAACTTAATTAGTTAAAATTTAAAATTTAAAACTAACAATTTGAATATTCGAATGGAGCATAAGTAGTTCATAAATTTTAAATTCTAATGGTAACAATCAATCCGAGTATTTGGGTTAATAGTTTCAAAATTTAAAAATCTTCTATATTTTAACAATATCGTATAATATTTTTCTGCATTATATAACATAATACCATTATTTATTATAGAGAAAAGTTCAAATACAAAGGGAACATTATGTAAAAAGTGTGAGAAACAATCGGTGAGTGACATGTGGCGTATTTTTAAAAATAAAAGGAGGGGTATTTAGGAAGTCTAATTTATTAAGATGAAGGTGTGGGATATATTGACTTTTTCTGTACGATTGAGGTTTTCAAACGATCAAACGATCAAATTCATCTTACATCAATTTCAATCGTTGAAGATTTAAACGTACGAAATTTTAGCTTACATCAATTTCAATCGTTGAAGATTCAAACGATCGAATTCATCTGTTGAAGATTGCTTTACATCAATTACTTCGCCGATGTCGACGATTGATCATCAGTTTGGTACGTATGAAGACGATTATATACTGTAATTGAAATAGTATGTTAATTTTCGCACCGTAATTTTGTCGTTTAGATCATCATTGTGTCTATACTGTCTGATTTCTATGAATTTTGTTATTGATTGACATCATCATTGTGTCATAGGTATCATCATTGTGTCATAGGTATCATCATTGTGTCTTTTTATTCGTCATTGTGTCTTTTGTATTGTCATTGTGTCTGAATAAAACATTTATTGTGCTATACTGTTAGATTACTCTGGACATTATCAATATGTTGTTGAACATATTTTATAAATATCAGGTGAGTCTCTATATGTTGTGTCTTTTATGCTGTTGTGTTTGTTATATGAATTTTGTTATTGATTGACATCATCATTGTGTCTTAGATATCATCATTGTGTCTTAAATATCATCATTGTGTCTTTTTGTTCGTCATTGTATCTTTTGTATTGTTATTGTGTCTGAATAAAACAAATATTGTTAATAAATTGGTTACGAACAAAGACAAGTTGTGTTTTTATCTTTATTATTTGAATAGTTACAAATCTAAGGCTGATGAAGTTCAAATGGTCGCCCCACCTCCAAGCAGGAAAGATAGGTTTGCAGAGTTAACCGGAGGGAGCGAACAAAATGACAAAAGGTAGGCCGAAAAGAATGAAGTCAACTCATGAGTTAGCTATCGAACAAGCAGGAAAAAAGTTGAGAAATTGTGGGTTTTGCAAACAACCTGGTCACATTATACGCAATTGTAGTTTATATCTTCAAAGCATTAAGGATAAAAAGCTTCAAGGACCTCAACAGTTGATTCTATGCCTATTCAAGAATAGGATTCATTATGTAATAAGATTAATTGTGTCATTATATTCATTGTGTCATTATATTCATTGTGTCATAAGACTTATTGTGTCATATTTGAAGAGTTTTGTTTACGTTTGATTTTGACGATAAAAACAAGTTACCAAAATACTATTGTGTAATGTAAAGCAACATATAGCAACAAATATTAACATGCCAACACATAACAAAATATAACAACATGCCAACATACTAAATTACTATTGTTTCAAATTAACATTATGTCAAACTACCATTATGTCAAATTAGCATTGTGTCAAACTACCATTGTGTCAAACTACCATTGTTTCAAATACCATTGTGTCAAACAACCATTGTGTCAAACAACCATTGTGTCAAACAACCACAATCATTGTGTCAAACAACCATTATGTCAAACAACCATTGTGTCAAACAACCATTATGTCAAATAACATTTTTGCCCCTCCACTTGTTAGCAGTTTTCCACTTATTTACATGTTTGCCACCGTGTTTTTTTGAACCATTGATCTATTTTAATGAGTTGATCCAATGGCCAGAATTACTTCTCACCTTTTAGAATATATAGCCTTTGTAGCATATCCTCTCCCTTTATTATATATATATATACAACAAATATTTTCTGTTTACTGTTATTTAACTATCAAAGATCTTTAAAAAATATACGAAATAACTATCAAATTAACTTGCTCAACAGGACATTATCAGTATCAAAATTAACTTTATTAAGAGATCTTGACATATCACGCCATGATTCGTATATGAAGACAATCAATGTATAATAATAATGTAGAAACTTACTTATTAGGTTTATTGTGGTTGAGGATGGATATTATTCAACTAATAGAATTATTATCTTATTCCTATAATATTTATTTTATAAAACATATTTGCTATATATCCTTAATTTTTATATTTTTAATTATAGAATACTATAATACATGAGAATATTCTAAATAGATGATTTAATAAGTTTGAGAAGTTAGTCACTGAATATTGTTAAAGATTTATATACAATTGTGACAACCCTAAAATTTTTTAGTATTATTTTATATATACATTTTTGCATGCATACAAAATATAAATAAATTTACGTATGTGCATGAATAGATATAGAATGCACGTATGCATGTTTACATGCATGCGTACATAGTAGGATTATTTACGTGTACATGCAAGTATATATATGAAAATGAAGTATGCAAGTTTGTGTCGTACATTTTACTTATGGTATATATATATATACTTATAATATATATATATATATATATATATATAAGTTGGACTTATAATTATCTGTATTATTGTACATGTGTGTTATAGGCAAACATGGTGCATGCTTGCTACAAGTTTACGTATGCATGTATGAACCTACATCTATAAATACATCCATATATACCAAACCAAGTTAGATCAGAAACAAGTCACTTCATAACAAACCCAACCAAACAACACAAGGGATATTAAAAGAACCTTAACATCTAATAAATCAAACCTTAATGCACCTAAACCATTGTGTTTAAACCTAGCTTAATGACTAAGAAGTCATTAAGCAACCCTCGGCTAATAACATCACCAAACCGCCATATAAATTGCAACATGGATGTGGCAATCATCGGCCACCTTTGCATCCCATCATACCGCCACCTATCACTTGAATACCTATGGGTGACACCTAGTAAAGCTAGATAGGTGATTCACCAAAGCTATGGTGTAGCCTCATGATTATGTTGGTAAAGAGGCGGTTAACCAAGGGCTTATATACAACCCTTCGGCAACTTCAAACACACAAACATATCACAACCAAAAACCAAACTCCTTTGCTCTCTCTCTCAGGATTTCTTTGAAACACCACCCTCCAACGCAACCGCAACCATCACACCATCATCT